>SNQJ01S0163146.1:448-21369 GCA_010110895.2 Picea sitchensis | reverse complement strand
ATCTCCTAGTTATCCCCAGATATCAGGGATAACAATGCCTAATCATCACAATTTAGATTAGGTAAGGGTGTAAATTTTATTAGTATCTTAGCAGTGCCATGCCATGCCTAGTCATCACGGTTTGGATTAGGTAAGGGTGTAAATTTTGTCAATAGAGAGTTGTCTCGATATATGTTTACCATTGAATTAATTATTAATTATCTTGCACAATTTTATCAAAATAAATAAAATTTACCTATTCACCTTAAGTAAGGATGAAAAGTGAAGAGAGATTCAATTCTTTAATCATATAAGAAGTTAGAAATCATGAAAATTTGTTTTTTTTTTTTTTTTTTTAATAATTTCAAATACAAATTTTAAACTATTTTTTATACTTAGTTTATTTGGTTAATATTTTTTAACTAAATTAATGAAAAAAATAAGTAAATCAATACATAATATATGTAAAATTAAAAAATACATATAATATAAACTAATCTGATTTAAACTCTAAAATTCTATATAATACATGTAATGCAAACTTTACAGATTTTAAAATAATTTCTTTGAAAGCCTTGATATGTGTATTGAATATATTACGAATAAAATTAAATTCAAAAATACATATAATATAAGTTAATCTGATTTAAACTTTAAAATTCTATATAATACATGTAATGCAAACTTTAAAATTCTATATAATACATGTAATGCAAACTTTAAAGATTTTAAAATAATTTCTTTGCAAACCTTGATATGTGTATTGAATATGTTAAGAATAAAATTAAATTCAAAAATACATATAATATAAACTAATCTGATTTAAACTCTAAAATTCTATATAATATATGTAATGTAAACTTTACAGAATTTAAAATAAATTTTTTGAAAGCCTTGATATGTGTATTAAATATGTTAAGAATAAAATTAAGGGATTAATGTTAATTTTTTTTTAGGGTTTATAAACTCTAAAGACTAGCAAATAAAAAAAATAATTACAAAACAAAAAAGTGATATCATTGTCTCCACATTCTAAATAAACTCATGTTAAATTAAAATCACATTAATTTCACATTTAAAAATCATTCAATATTTGTATTTTAATATAATGTAACTGTTACATATAAGATTATGAAAATTATCCTTTCTTCTCAAAAACCTTTTATCTTTACACAGTGAGAATTTCAAATTTTAAAACTTTAAATTGTAATATAACAATATTATTTATCTCCCCGAATGGGGTGATATTGGAAGCCACATGTCAAGAGGAGAAGCCAAGAGAGAGCCACTGTGACGTCAACCGCGTGACGAACGCGTGCCTCCCCCTCCCTCCACCTTAATGTAATTAAAATCACATTGCATGAGACAGGGCACCATTAATCTTAGTGCGCCCTGCTTTGGCTATTCGTCCCTTCGATGGACCAACGCCATGGCTCTGAAATTACTCTACGCGTGTGTTGGTTTTACGGATGGAACCTGTGACTTAGATACTATGTATTGCACCTGGTGCATTGGACACCTCATTCTCCTGTGGCCGAATCCTCCAGAGCTCGACCTCCCGCTCAGCTGCTCCTTCGCCTTTTTTTGTTCTCTCCTGTGCATTTCTGCCCTCACTGTGTCTCAGAGCTGCCGAGACAGAGGGGGAAGTCAAAACGAGGCTCAACATGGAAACCCAACCTACCACGTCTGGCCCTCCGCCCCCCACCCACACCTTCCCACAACTCCTCCCCCTTGCCGCCCTCCTCGTCCTCCTTCCTGGCGCAGTCAAGCCATAGCCCTAACAACCTCCCGCCCCTCTTGTTGCCTTTTTCTTGCAGGTTCGAGTGGTTTGATCTCTCGGGGACTTCTCTAGGATTTAACCCAGCCTCCCTCGAAGATTTGGCCTCTGCTTCGCAGTCAATCCCAATGGCACCACCAAATTCGCCGGCCCGCTTGCCTTCCCAATCGCCCCATGCCCTGCTACACGTTGCTCACTCTCAGGGTGATGGCCATGAAGCCAGCCAAGGCTCACAACAACGACCTCACTCCCGAGCCGACTCTTGTGCCGACTTTGCATTTGAACTGCAAGCAGGCCTTGCAATGCTGCAAGGCCTGTATTTTGAGTTACGACAAGACTTGGATGATCTATAGTTTCGTATGGAGATTCTGGAGAGGAAAGCAACGCAATTTCTGCAATTGCTTTCAGCAATGCAGGATGCTTGCCACCCTTCAACTGAAGAATCACACGCAACAGAGGTTGAGCCACCGGTCCTGGCACCAACTCCACCACATGGGACTTCGGAGGATGCGACACAAGTCAAAGAGGAGGGTGCGACACCAGTCAAGGAGGAGGACGTGATACCTCTCGGGGACTCGATGCTCGACGACACCTCCATGGACGCGTGGCCGCACTACAGCCCTACCACTTGACTTGCACATGTGTCTCTTTTATTTTTCTCGGTTGGAGGGTCGCATAACTGTTGTTTTGCCTCATGGACGATATAGTGATAATTTGTCCGTGTTAATTACTGTCAAGTTGGTCACCCTCAGGGGGTTTCATTTTTCTGTTATATGTCAGTAGAAAGGTCAAGTTGTAATATTTGTTTTTAAGACTTGTTATGATTGTCAGTTTAAGACTCAAATTATGAAACTTTTCAGCTACCTGAGTTGGTTTCTCCTCGGGGCAGCTCAGTGTTTACAACCTGGAACAAAATGATGACACTGTAATCTTTGATTTTGGCAGGTTTTTATACAATCTTACTTATAAAAAATAAAAAAAACAATATTATTTATCTAATCATAAATATATAATATTATTATTGTGAATTTCAAAATTTGAGTAAACTTTAAATTGTAATATAACAATATTATTTATCTCATTATAAATATATAATAGTATTATTCTCATTATTCATGTTAAAATTAATTAGGTGATATTAGATACTTTTGATTTCAAATTCTAAAATAACAACATTATTTATACAATTATAAATATATAACTTTATTATTGTTATTGTTCACACTAAATTTAATTAGGTGATATTAGATATCTTAGACAATTTGTTGCTTAGAAGTATAGAAAAACAAGTGTTCTAGTTCAATCATACTTTGCAGTGTTATGTGTCATAAATAAGAGTAATATGCCATAGATTTTATTCATCAATTTATTTTAAAAAACTTATGAAAAATTCAATTTACACTTGTGACATTATTATTACAAATTTCAAATGTTTTATAATTACTTTAGATTTTGACTTTATATTATATACATTAAATTTTTTTAAGAGATGGAAATAAACAAATTAATTTTTATTCTTAATTTCACTTGTTTTTAATTTTTATTATTTATAAAATTACGATGATTTAAAATTAATAAATTTATCATGTACTTTGTCATTGGAGTAATGGTTCACTTTGCTTCCTATTTACATTTACATAGGTAAAATTACAATATTCAAGTTGAGTAATGGTTCACTTTGCTTCCTATTTACATTGGTAAAATTACAATATTCAAGTTGTAATTTTGAAATTAAAAGTATAAAGTAGAATTTGCAACTCCAAAACTTTTAAGTTCCAATTTAACATTCAAATTGGTGATCTTTTATACATGCTTTTAAGGTCACTTTCGTTCGAAACTTGGATGTTCGAACTCCAATTTTAGTATTTTCAATTTTTATATTTATTTTTGAAATTGTAGGAAGGAATGGAATAATAAAAAAACATTTGTAAGAACAATTCTAATTTATTAATATATATGTTTTTTTTAAGCCCCTCTTATATAAAGTCAATCATTTCAACAAATTCTTAAGCTCACATTTTAAAAAATTGAAAGCAAAAACTAAGCTATAGTGTATTAGTAAAAGTTTCTATAACAACATGTTTCTCTATTTATTTATTTTTTAATTTTTTTTAACAGAAAAGTTGTTCATTTATATTAAAAATATAATTGTGTATACATTTTTAGCATCTCCTTTTCATACTTAATTATCCCTCCAAAACTCGTGACAAAAAACCTTTTTTAAAGAGTTATGGATAAGATTCTGATCAAATTCTTTCAATCCACCAAACTGAAGAAAAGTTTTACAAGTATCCCAATACATTCAAAAATGAAATAAAACTTCTATGATCGCTAATATGGATAAGACTCTGATCGAATTCTTTCAGTCCACCAAACTGAAGAAAAGTTCTACAAGTATCCCAATACATTCAAAAATGAAATAAAACTTCTATGATCGCTAATATTCTATACCAAAGGAGGATTTTCTTTTCAAAAATGTAAAAGTAAGAAAAACTTCCTTCAAAAATATCTTTTGACTGAGGTAACCAAAACATATATCTTTATGCTTAAAAAAGATTTAAATAGAGGGTGGGGCCCTCATTTCCAACAACCCACAAATTGTATTCGATCTTTCCTTCGGTCTTCAACAATGCCTTCTTTGAGAGAGAATCTGCCTCCCTGATTTTCTCCCTATAAACATGTGTGTAATTGATCTCCCTGAAAGATTTTTTGAGCTTGATGATCCTGTCCTTCCACCCCACCAAAGAGGCAACCTGAAGTTTTCCTTTGTCCTTCAACCAGTCAATAATAATCTTTGAATCACCAATTACCTCGATGACTGCAATATTCAAATGCACAACTAAGATATGGATAGCCCACGCTCCTAGCAGCTCTGCCCTGATATTTGTCCATGTGTCGCAATTGAAAGTCCATTTATAAACTAAATTTTCACCAATCCTTATCAATCCCCATGCCCCACTCTTGTGATCACTTAATTGCGTTGCTCCATCAAACCAACTAACTGTTGGAGTAGAAAATTTAGGGATCTGAACTAATATTGGGGTAACCTTCTTCTGAGGAGCTGTCCCATTTGCTAAGTTAGCCAGGATTTTGTAAACAACTAAAAAGATAGAAGGATCCTATTCTCAAAGATTTTCTTATTCCACTCCAACCAAAAAAACCAACACATTAAGGAGGGGAGGGTAATGTAAGAACTCTGCTTTCTAACCCAGTTTTCATAACAACCATTAATAGAGCTTCCCTCCCAGGCAATCATTATGTTTAGCTCCCCTTTTATCCTATTCCAAACATCCAGAATGAAGCTGCAATTTACAAAAATATGGACCACAAATTCTGTTGTGTTTGAGCACAGATGGCACATGTTAGGACCTTCACAACCTTTTCTTTGCAAGGTATCCCAGGTTAAAATTTTATTCTCTATGGATAACCAAGTGAATATTTTAATTTTTTGTGTGATATCCCAAGTCCACATATGTAGAGAGCCTCTATCCCCCAATAACATGCTGCCACAACTTTTTTGAAATAGCACAATAAACATTTTTTGCAGTAAGGCTACCTGATTTGTCTCCCCCAGTCCAAATAAGTTCATCCTTTGAATTCTGTAGCTGCACCCCCACACCAATTAATTCCCTGCAATAACCTTCCCATTCCATTGCCAAGTTTTCTCTGAGGTCGATCTCCTCACTAGTTTTCCATTGTTTTGAAATTATACCCGGTCTGCTTTTACCTATAGCCTGGTAGAGGTAAACCATGTTGTTTCTTTTCAACTCTGAAATAAGTTGACGAGATAAAAAGGAGGAATTCCCCAAACCCAAAATGCTATCCAATCCAATCATAACCGAGTGACCAGACCCTGGGCTCTATCTCAACCATTGAGTAATCAGGTGCAGAGACTTCAGGAGGTTTTTCCAAGTCTGGTGGTGGATGGCACTGTAGTTGAAGTCGATCTAAACCAAGTGAATGCCGAACAATGAGGTAGATATATATATTTTATCACCTTATTCCAGACTCCATCCTTCATCAGGACCTGCGACAAGGAATTTGCAGCCAAAGCTCTGCTAAAATGGAAACTATTCCTTATCCCCCAACCACCCAAATGTTTTGGTTTTGCTAAAACTTCCCAACTACATAAATGCAAATGCTTTAACCCGATGTCACTCGACCAAAGAAAACTGAACATTTGTTTCCTTATCTTTTCAAGTATCGATGCAGGTATGGCAGCCAGTGCCATCCAATAGACCGGTTGTCCTTCAAGTACATATTTGATTAGCATGTAGCGACCACCCAGAGACAACCATCTATTGCACCATAGCCCGATCCTTTTTTCAATCTTTATAAGAAGCCATCTCCAATCTGCAGTATTGTATGCATCGACCTTCAAGAAGCATCAGAGATATTGAAATCCCTTTGCTAGATCAACGAAATTATAAGGGAAAATTTCCTTTATCTTTTCTAAAGTCTCCCCTTGGATTCCAAGAAAAAGGAAGGTAGACTTTGTCCAGTTTATCAGCAAACCGGAAGCACTGCAGAAAATCAATAGAATCTTTTTTATCTCCTTCCACTCATCAACATATGCTTTTGTCATAATAAGAACGTCACCCACAAAAAACAAATGCAGAATCTTAACTAGTCTGGAGACCTTTACCCCTGACAACTTTCCTTCAACCTTTCCTTTCTTTAAAATCAAACTAAGTCCTTCCATGATTAAAATGAATAGTAGGGGTGATAACGGACAACCTTGCCTCAAGCCTCTGCCACTCTGAAACATAGGTGAAGGCTCCCCGTTTATAAGGACAGCAAAGTTTGCACTGGTCACACAACTCAGGATCAAGTTTGTGAATTGAATACTAAAGCCCGTTTGAATTAGAGTGATTCTTAAAAAATCTTAGTTGATGCAATCATATGCTTTTGAAAGATCCATCTTTAAGATCATAGCTTTTGACTTTTTCACCTTTATATTGTGCAAGCACTCCTGTGTCATGCTGTAATATCCCTTGGCTGAACCCAATTGTAAATGTAATTGAAGTGTACTTAATCTAGTGAGTTGTTTTGACATAATTTTGTAATGAACCTTCCATGGCATAGTGCGTGCATGAACTATGTAGTAAAATGATGTAGTGTGCACATTCCCAGATACCGCGCGCAGTAACTAAAGTGCGCGTAGTATGGAGGTCAACAAACCTTGTGCATATGATATGTGCTATAGGCTGGTGAGCCAATTATTATAAGATGAAATGTTTATGTTTTGGAATTAGGCCAGAGCGCCTAGATGTTAAAGGCCAGTGCGCCTATTTTGTATATGTCTCATGATTAATATAACGACCACGATAAAAGAGATGGGGGACTGAACTTGACTAGTTAGGGAAAGGGAGGGCCAAAAGTTAAGGAAAGGGCTAAGCTTGAGAGCTTAAGCCAAAAAGGAATATTCTATTAATATTTCCTAAAGCATAAAGTATGGATAATTATTTTATCCTAAGTTCTAAAGTTGGGGACAAGTGGACCAAAGTAACTTTCGATATGACAAGTGTCAAGTTGGGGACATGCATTCATATCATGGAGATTTAGCTAATTTGGTCACTTTTCAGGATCATTCTCACCACCACCTTCAGGATCATTCTCACCATCACCTTCACGATGATTCTAACTATCATACTTCACGATCAGTTTCACGATGATTCCTTCCATCACTCAATTATCCAGTCAATGATTCCATGACCATTTTCATTCACGTAGTCCGTTATCCTTGAGACATCCATTTCACTGTATCTGAGCCTATTCCTTAACCATTCCGGTTGGTGTACCTGGTTAGCTTGGGAGCGGGATTGAAGAAGCGGGTTGTCAGGCCCGTGGGAAATTGAAGAGGCGGGTTTTCAGGCCCGTGAGCAATTCTCTGAGCAAGAGAATTGTTGGGGATTGATTCCCGAAGGTGATAAAATGCAGCTACAGTGCTCTGAGACTTCCTGTCCAGTCTGTTGCTGAAGCCCTGGAAGGGAACTGGGGCAGCCGAGGGACTGTTGAGCAAAGAAGGGGCACACTTCCTTGGGTGGGACAGACATGTGGGGAATGATAGGTTGTAGGCTGTTGGTTGAGCGAGCACTTGAGACAGAGTCTTTCCTGTTGTCTATGAACCCTAGCCTGGTTAGGAACCCCTTTACCTAGGTGGAGTTCAGTCCCAGCTCGAGGGTGACTCACTGTTGAGAGTGATGAATAGTGTAGTCTAAGGTTGGGAGGTTCATGGACGATCTGTACGCAGTTGGTGACAATATTTCAAAGATAAGTACCAATCGTATGATCGAATTATATGTTGCATTGTTATTTACGTGCTTATGTTACGGTTTATCATATATGTGATTAAAATTGCCTGTATGTTTATGGGTATTTCCTTGTATATGCTGCATATCTGTGTTTACTGTTATTTCAGTATGAAATCATATATTACATAATGTAATTGTTTGTTTATGTTTATATGTAAAGCTTCCACAAGAGTCCTGTATGTATATGTTTAAGTTGCATGCAGTTTGAAGAGAAAAATTATGTGGCATAGATCAGTTGAATACTGGGTATGTTACCGTATGTTCCGTAGTAAGAGAACGAAAGCATTCCCCGTAGTAGCATGGCCCGACCTATTTAAGGCTGGGGATGTTACCAATTGGTATCAGAGCATGAGATATTGCTCTGGAGTGGCATTCCCCGACCTGTTGGTGGCCGGGGGACGCTACAAATTGGCATCAGATCTTCAGTTTCAACACTGAGCCTGGATGGGCTGGAAAGGTTTAAGTGAAGCGAATATTCACATAAGATTAATTTCGAAGTGACCAAATTTCAAGTCACGGAGCGTCCATGGAAAATATTGGCGTGCAGGCACGCGCGGTAAATCTTGGCACCGCATGGAAAACGTTGGCGTGTAAGTGTGCACGGTAAATTGTGGCACCACGTGGAAGAATATTCTGTGCGTATGCACGCACTGAATTTAGCCTTGCGCGGTGAGCACACACATAGTAATGTGCACATGGGGTGTGCAAGTATTGCATAACATAGAGGAGTTTTTTTGGTACGCACATAGTATGAGTACAAGTTGTCTCGCGACAATGTATTCAATGGTGCGCGCAGATTATTGTGCGCGATGGAACACATTGAAATTTGACATGGTGCAATGCATAGGGTGAAATGCATGTGGAGTATCAGTGCACGATACCAAAATTGTGCACAGTGGATATTGGCGCATAACACAAAAGTAGTGCGCGCAAGTTGTCGGTGCGATGGAGAAGAAATGCATAGTGGATATAGGTGCGCGGAAACACATTTTACCTTGTGATGTTGCTATGCACGATAAATATGGATGTACAGGTTGAAGTTTAGTGCATGTGAATCCGTTTGGAAGGCGATGAGTCTGAGTTTAATTTGCATAATATTAGAAGAAAAAGAAACACACAACTGCATCGGAGCATTAATTAAAAAGAATTACGAGTTTTATATTCCTCCAATTCAGACGAATGGAAGTGAAATATAAGCTTACAAGAAAATCATACTATAAAATAAAACAAGACTCATAACACCACCAGATAGAATTTTGTAATAAACAATCCAAAATCCGCTTCTGTATTTATATAACCATATTAATCCCAAAATTACAAAAAGGGAATGATAACAATTATCCTATTGTAAAAGGGCCATTTAAGAACATGCCTATCATATCTGGTGCTCCTTACCTCTGCTACCAGCCATTCAAAATTCACTGAAACATACTTAATTTTAGTTGAAGACTCACTTCAACTTAGTGATCTCCTCCTTTACAAAATCTAACCAGACTAGGTGATTCTCTCCAACACTTTCGGCCGTTTCAGCCATGGATTCCTCCTTCTTGTGTCGCTTGCTCCTTTTCTTCTTAGCAACTGGCTTGTTGATGAATAAATCCTTCATAGTGGGATTCAACCTGACTTCCAACTGCGAGTCTATAGCCGTCTCTGTGTGGAATTTAGTCGCTAGAATGTGCGCAAGTAACCTTTCCTCCTTATTCGTAGGAAAGTCTAGCATGTTGCCCGAATAACCAGTCTCACTGGATTTAGCCTTGTCCATGTATATCAGTTTGTGGATACCAAAATGTTTTTACAGAGAGCAGAAAGTTGAGCAATTTGGAGATTACTTTGTTTATGGATAAGCATATACCTTCATACTTGAGGATTGGTAGTTATAGAATTCCAATTATGAAGCGCAAACGAACTACGTACAAGAGTGTTGGGTTGCCATGCTCGGCTAATCCATTTCAAATGATTAACTTTCGAGTTCATTACATGGCGGCGTTCAGTTGACGTCATATGGCTACGAAGTACTGAACGAGTGAAATGGGGTGATCTGACTAGCCATTGCCCACTCCACGAGTGGTGGATTTGACATATGGAAACACGTGATACCGCGTCTTGGTGAAAGTGGTTTCGACAAACCACCTTCTTGCCCAGATGTATCTCTGAAGGAGCCACGCGTCTATGTTTTCAAGACTTGGGTCTTATCTAGAATTGTCATGGTGATAACACCAGGAAATCAGGAGAGATAATCCTGATGTATATATTGAACCAAAATGGTTCATATTTTTCATGAATTGTTGAATTGTTATCCTGATAAGTTTCGATGGCTACACGTTTTGCAGAATTAACAACAACTAGATTAGATCAGACCAATGCATAGTCCATAGGAATGGAAGAAGCACAGGGGAATTATAGTCAGCAAGATGAGAGCAGAGGGGTGGATGTCCATTTGAGCATTGAAGGAACGAACTCCAACGGACACGGAGAAGAAATGAATGAAAACATGATTATGGCAGAGACCATTAAGAATTTGCAGAAGGATGTCCAAAGCCATAAAGCTGATAATGAAAGGCTTATGAGAGCCAAAGAGCATCGGGATGACTTCAACATGAAGTTATTGGAGGGCTTGAACATAATAGAAAAGAAATTGATTAAGGAGAGTGGCTTAAGAAAATATGGAAGTCACAAGCTTTCGAATGAGGAAAGAAATGCAATAAGTATTAGCAAACATCACCATCACTCCCCAAGGCATTCCAATAAGAGAACATGAAACAATTCAAGTCCATCCCCTGTTAGAAGGCATACGAGGTCTGGGGTAGATGAACTACGAGGATAAATGAACAAAATCAAACCTCCTACATTTGATGGAAAGCACAAAAAGGATGAAGATGTAGAGACATGGTTGCTAGGCATGAGAAAGTATTTCCAGTTGCATAATTATTCTTCTCATGCAGAAGGTAGAATTATTATCTATCAACTCAAGGGAAAAGCCTTCATGTGGTGGGATCAACTTGTGCAGGTGTAACACATTAAAGAGAGGAGTGTTACTTGGAGGGAATTCAAGAAGTATTTTGAGAAGAAATACTTGACTAAGAGATATTATGACAATAAAATGAAAGAGTTCTTTGAACTCAAGATTGGAAGTATGACCATAGATGAATATGAGAGAAGGTTTCTAGAACTGCTGAAGTATGTCTCTTTCATCAAGGATGAGACAGTCAAAATTCAAAGGTATTTGAGTGGATTTCTATCACTCATCAATGAAAAAATATAGTATGATGATCCCAAGACATTGGAAGAGACCATAAGGTGAGATAAATGCCTATATGATCAGCAGAAAGCAAGGCTAGCTTTCCAAAAGGCTTGGGAAGACAATAAGAAATTCAAGATGGATCAGAGGAAGGAGGGAGATAAGCCACCATTCTTTAGAAATAATCCACAAGGACAACAAACACCTAAAGAACCCAGAACGATTGACATAGGGATTCAAAGGCCAAGGCAACCAACTATTCAATGTTGGGGTTGTAAAGGAGATCATAGGTTCAGAGATTGTCCTCATAGAGGTGAAAAAGGTAGGGTTGTTCAAAATGTACATCAAGCTGAAACATTGGAGGACATGGGCAGATATGTGCCAAGGATTTATGCAGCCCTAGACAACAAGCAAGCAGAGTATCAGTCCCACATGATTGAAGTGGAAGGTATGATCAACAACCAAACCATTGCTATTTTAATTGATTCACGAGCTAGTCATAGTTATATAGACCCTAAGATGGTGGAAAGTTTGCAATTTCCAAGAAGCAAGCATGGGAAATCCTAGTTGGTGTAGCTGGCTACAAGAGCCAGAAGAAAAGTTAATGAGATGGTTAAGTCATTCCTCATAGACATGAATGTACTGAACACCAAGGCACATTTAAACATCTTTCCTTTAGGTTCCTATGACTGTCTAATTGGGATGGATTGGTTGGACCAACATTATACTCTCTTAGACTGTTACAACAAAGCATTTACTTGCCTGGATGAGGAAGAGAAACTAAGGAAAGTACAGGAAATTCCCAGGGCAGTAACCATTAGAGAAATTTCAGCAATGCAGTTGAAGAAATGTTACAGAAAAGGGTGTCAAATAATTGAAGCTTATTTGGCAGAGACACCTAGAGATAAGGTGCCAAATTTGGAGGATTATGCAGTCCTGGAAGATTTTGAAGATGTGTTCAAGGAGGTACCAGGACTACCCCCAAGGAGAGACATTGATTTCTCTATAAATTTAATGCCTGGAGCAATGCCAATATCAAAGACTCCTTATAGAATGAGTACACCAAAGTTGAAGAAGTTGCAAATGCAGCTTGAAGAACTTCTGAAGAAGGGGTATATACACCCAAGTGTGTCACCTTGGGTTGCCCCAGTATTGTTTGTGAGAAAGAAATATGGAACACTAAGATTGTACATTGACTTCAGACAGTTTAATAAAGTGACTGTTAAGAACAAGTATCCTTTGCCAAGGATTGATGATCTATTTGATCAATTGAAGGATGCAAAGATATTTTCAAACATAGATCTCAGATCAGGATACCATCAAGTAAGGATTAAAGAAGAAGATATCAGCAAGACTGCCTTCAGGACAAGTTATGGTCATTATGAGTTCACAATGGTGCCATTTGGGTTGTCAAATGCACCAGCTGTTTTCATGTGCTTAATGAATGGTGTTTTCTGAGAATATTTGGACAAGTTTGTCATTGTCTTTTTGGATGACATTCTTATATATTCTAAGTCAGAGGAAGAACATGCACATCATTTGAGGATGGTGTTGCAAGTATTAAGGGAGCATCAATTGTATGCCAAATTGAGCAAGTGCTCATTTTATTAGAAACAAATTCATTATTTGGGGCATATCATTTCAAAGGATGGGATAACAATGGATCCTGAGAAGATAGAGGCCATTAGAGAATGGCCAGCGCTGAAGAATGTGACAGAGGTGATATCATTCATGGGTCTTGCAGGCTACTACAAAAGATTTATTGAAGGATTCTCAAAGATTGCACACCCAATCACTTCCTTGCAAAGAAAGGGAGTGAAGTTTCAGTGGACACTGGATTGCGAAAAGAGTTTCCAACACTTGAAACAATTATTGACAAGTGCTCCAATATTAAGGATTGCAGACCCAAATGAAGACTTCATTGTATGCACAGATGCATGTAATGAAGGACTTGGTGGAATCCTCAGTCAAAATGGGTTTGTCATAAGCTATTAATCGAGGAAGTTAAAGGATCATGAAAGAAACTATGCCACTCATGATTTGGAGTTGGAAACCATAGTGCATGCCTTAAGGAAATGGAGACACTACCTCATGGGGAAGAGGTTTGAGCTAAGAACATACCACAATGGTCTGAAAAATTTATTTGATCAGCCAAATCTAAATGCTAGGCAAAGTAGATGGTTAGAATTTCCAAGCGAATATGACTTTGATATAAAGCATATCAAGGGGAAAAAGAATAAAGTGGTTGATGCACTCAGCAGGAGGGTGCATGAACTACATGCTACAACCATTAGCATGTATCAGATTGATATTAAAAGCAAAATTCTAGAGGCTGCAAATGTAGATCTGCAATGTAGATAATTGGTAGCAATGCTACAACAGGGTAAGATGCCACAAAATGTGGATAATTATAATTTGGGAATAGATGGAATATTGTTGTACAAGAACATAATTTTTATTCCAAATGTCCAGGACTTGAAACGTACGATTTTGCATGAGATGAATAATGTTCCTTATGCAGGGCACCTTGGATATCAGAAAACCGTGGCAGCAATCAAGAGCCATTACTTTTGGCCAGGTATGAAGAGAGAGATCGTTGAATACATCGCTAGATGTATGGAATGCCAAAAAGTTAAAGCTAAGAATAGGCACCCAACAGGGTTTCTGCAACCTTTACCCATTCATGAATGGAAGTGGGAAGTGGTGACAATGGATTTTATTATGGGATTGCCCAGAACAAGAAAGCTGCATGATTTGATCATGGTGATGGTGGACAAGCTTACGAAAGGTGCCCATTTTATTCCACTGAAAACTAGTCACAAGGCAATAAATGTTGCTGCTATTTTCATGAAGGAAGTGGCACGATTGCATGGAATTCCTAAAACAATTGTGTCCGACAGAGACCTGAAATTCACCTCGAATTTCTGGAAAGGATTGTTCAAAGGATTCAGAATGAATCTGAACTTTAGTACAACTTATCATCCTGAGTCTGATGGAAAAACATAGAGGGTGAACAGAGTGACAAAAGATATACTAAGAATGTATATGATGGAAAAACCATCGAAATGGGAAGACTACCTACACTTGGTAGAATTCGCTTACAACAATGGGTATCAAGCATCGTTGAAGATGATCCCATTTGAAGCACTTTGCGACATAAAGTGCAATACTCTAGTGAGTTGGGATAACCCAGTTGATAGGACAGTAGTTGGGCCAGAGTTGCTCAAGTAGATGGAGGACCAAATGATAAAAATTAAGTAGAATTTAAAATCCGCCCAAGACAGACATAAAATTTATGCCGATAAGAACAAAACCCACAGAGAATTCAAAGTGGGTGATCATGTTTTCCTGAAAGTGAAAACTAACATGAGTTCCCTGAAGCTGGGAAGTTGTGCCAAGTTGGCAGCCAGATTTTGTGGGCCATTTGAAATCCTAGAGAGGATTGGTCCAGTTGCTTATATGATTGCATTGCCTGCATCTATGTCTGTTCATAATGTCTTCCATGTATCATTGCTAAAGAAATATATTCCTGATGCTAATCATGTTATTGATTGGAATGTGATTTAGGTGGAGAAAGAAGGCGTTTTTCAAGTGCATCCGGTGCGCATTTTGGACTGGAAAGTCAAGAAACTCCGGAACCTAGCCATAGGGCTTGTAAAGGTCCAATGGACCTAGTACAGTCTTGAGGATGCTACTTGGGAGCATGAGGATGCAATGCGGACATAATACCCGCATATTTTTGAAGATTTTTGAAAACTCTGTTGTATATGGGTGTATGATGCACTGAGGACAGTGCATAAATAAGGGGAGGGGATTGTAATATCCCTCGGCCGAACCCAATTGTAAATGCAATGTAAGTGTACTTAAGCTGGTGAGATGTTTTGACATCATTTTGTAATGAACCTTCCATGGCATAGTGCGTGCATGAACTGCACAGTAAAATGATGTAGTGTGCACATTCTCGGATACCACGCGCAGTAACTAAAGTGTGCGCAGTATGGAGGTCAGGGAACCTTGTGTATATGATATGTGGTATAGGATGGTGAGCTAGTTATTATAATATGAAATGCTTATGTTTTGGAATTAGGCCAGAGCGCCTAGATGTTAAAGGCCAATGCGCCTATTTTGTATATGTCTCATGATTAATATAAAATACATCACTACGTGCAGACCGACCATGATAAAAGAGATGGGGGACTGAACTTCACCAGTTAGAGAAAGGGAGGGCCAAAAGTTAAGGAAAGGGATAAGCTAGAGAGCTTAAGCCAAAAAGGAATATTATATTAATATTTCCTAAAGCATAAAGTATGGATAATTATTTTATCCTAAGTTCTAAAATTGGGGACAAGTGGACCAAAGTAACTTCTGGTATGACAAGTGTCAAGTTGGGGACATGCATTCATATCGTGGAGACTTAGCTGATTTGGTCACTTTTCAGGATCATTCTCACCACCACCTTTAGGATCATTCTCACCATCACCTTCACGATCATTCTGACTATCATACTTCACGATTATTCCTTCCATCACTTAGTTATCCAGTCAATGATTCCATGACCATTTTCATTCATGCAGTCCGTTATCCTTGAGACATCCATTTCAATGTATCTGAGCTTGTTCCTTAACCATTCCGGTTGTTGTACTTGGTTAGCTTGGGAGCAGGATTGAAGAAGCGGGTTGTCAGGCCTGTGGGAAATTGAAGAGGCTAGTTGTCAGGCACGTGAGCAATTATCTGAGCGAGAGAATTGCTGGGGATTGATTCCCAAAGGTGATAAACTGCAACTATAGTGCTATGAGACTTCCTATCTGGCCTATTGCTGAAGCCCTGGAAGGGAAGTGGGGTAGCCGAGGGAATGATGAGCAGAGAAGGGGCACACTTCCTTGGGTGGGACATGCATGTGGGGGATGAGAGGCTGTAGGCTGTTAGTTGAGCGAGCACCTAAGACAAAGTCTTTCCTGTTGTCTATGAACCCTAGCCTGGCTAGGAACCCCTTTACTCGGGTGGATTTCAGTCCCAGCTCGGGGGTGACTCACTGTTGAGAGTGATGAACAGTGTAGTCTACAGCTGGGAGGTTCGTGGACGGTCTGTACGTAGTTGGTGACAATCTTTCCAATATAAGTACCAATCGTATGATAAATTATATGCTGCATTGTTATTTACGTGCTTATGTTACGATTTATCATATATGTGATTATAATTTCTTGTATGTTTATGGGTATTTCCCTGTATATGATGCATATCTGTGTTTACTGTTATTTCAGTATGAAATCGTATATTCCAAAATGTAATTGTTTGTTTATGCTTATATGTAAAGCTTCCGCAAGAGTGCTATATGCATATGTTTAAGTTGCATGAAGTTTGAAGAGAAAAATTATGTGGCATAGCTCAGTTGAATATTGGGTATGTTGCTGTATGTTCCGCAGTAAGAGAACAAAAGAGTTCCATAGAGTAGCATGGCCCGACTTGTTTAAGGCCGAGAATGTTACCAAATGGTATCATATCATGAGAGATTGCTCTGGAGTGGCATTACCCAGCCTGTGGGTGATCGGGGGACGCTACACGTGCCTACTGCATCCATGATCTGTCTGCCCTTTAGAAATCCCAACTGTTCCTCCGAGAATGAGCGAGATAGAATAGGCTTTATCCTATTTGCAATTATCTTTGAAATCAACTTATAACACAAATTACAAAGTGAAATTTTTCTATAATCACTTAAAGACGAAGGGTTATTTACTTTTGGAATAAGAGTAAAAAAGGCCGCATTTAAAGAATTTTTCACTACACCTCGGATCCTAGAATATTCCACCACTTCCAATAAATCATCTCCCACTAAGTCAAATAAGTGGATAAAGAAATCTATTGTCCATCCATCGGCCTCTGGGTTCTTGTCTTTGGCAAAGGACCTGAGAAATTCCCAAAGTTCCATCTTTGTATAGGGTCTGTCTAATTTTTCAGAGTCATCTTCAGTGACAAAACGAGCAAAAAGTCTGGCAGTATCAACTTGATCGGTGATAACTACATGTTCCGGATCCTCATAATTTTTTTTGAAATACTCAACAACTTCTTTTTTGATTGCATCTTGTCCAAAATGTACTAGCCCGTTCTCATCCCTGATCTCCCAAACATGTTTTTTGTTCCTTTTGAAGCTTGCAAATTTGTGAAAGAACTTCGTATTCTTATCACCACTTTTTATCTAGATGGCTCTGCTTCGTTGATGCCACAAATATTCTTTGGCTAGCAGAATTTTATCTTGCTCGACCTCCAGAAGTTTTAAGTGATTATCCCTAACTTGACTTCTTTCCTCCTGTGCCGCTTCCAGAAATAAATCTTGCATTTGTCCCTCCAATTGATCTAACCTTCTTTCTTGTTTATTTTTAAATTCTTTTGCCCAGGATTTGATACTATTTTTTAAGGACTTCAGTTTTAAAACTAATCTTTGTTGAACCTCGCATTCTAATAGATAAACCATATTGTTCCAGACTTCACTTACAATAGTGGAAACCTCTTCTTCAATTAACCAGCCTGAGTTAAACTTGAAAGGATAGGACGTCGGTAAGGATTGACAATCTAATTGTAAAAAGACTGGTGCATGATTCGAGATAAAAGGGTATTCCACCCATGATTTTAATTTTCCAACTCCATTTAAGAGATCTTTAGCCAAAAAGACACGATCCAGTCTTTTAGAAATACCATCGGAACCCACTCTGCCATTTCTCCAGGTCGGAACAATAACGTCTAGTGCAATGTCCACAAGTCTATTTTCAATAAAAAAATCTTTGAAGAAACCTGCCAATTGATCCAGATACACAGATTCTCCCCACAACTCCCCAACATCATAAGTGAAATTTAAGTCGCCATCCCTAATTAGTTTATTATGTGCCAAAAGACCCTTAGCAGCCACCTTTTCCCAAAAATATTTTCTGTCCAAACAGGGGCCATAAGAATTTAACAGAGTAATCAACTTTTTAATCTCCAGACAAGTACCTGTCATGAGGATTCCACCACAACACAAAAAAGGACATAATTCAAACTTTTTTGGGTCCCATGATACTAATAATACCCTAGAATATCCAATCGAACTTACAACACAAGATAGCCAAGAAGGTCGATAAGAGTTCATAAAGGCCCTCGCCATTTTTTCCTCTACCAATGTTTCTTGTAGGAAGATAATATTTGGTGATTCCCTTCGAATTAGCCTTCGAAGGGAGGCAGATTCCAATATCCCCCCCACCCCTCTGATGTTTAGTGAGAGCATAATCATGATTTTTCTCTAGCAAGGGCATTCATGCCTCTAAGTGCCCCGTTTTCACAGATGATAGGTAAATCAATCTCAACAATTTTTTGAACAATATCAACTTTTTTTTTCCTCGCACTTCGAGTTTTTATGGGTGAAATTTATATACCCCAACCCCTTTGAACATGTGTACTCCTTGCCATATGCCTCCCCTGAAGGATCCGACAATCCTATACCCCCCATAGTCTCCTATCTGTTGAAAACAGTCCTCCCCAGAAAAGTAGGGATAGGTATCGGTGAGAGCGCCTCTTTGTAGGAAGGGATTAGGGACTCTAAAACATCATCATTAGAGCTTTCACCAAGCTCTAGTTCCCTACACTTAGGGAGGATGTTGTCCTCACCTGAACAATCAAAACGCTCATCAACCCCCCTCGAAGAAACCAAACCACAGGATGGGCTTCAGAATAGAGAATTACTATTCCCCCCCTTTGTCTAAAGGAGTTCCTCTGTCTCCCCATGGGTCAACAGTAAAAACTAAACCAAACCCCCCCCATCCGAGACAGTTTGAGTGTTTAACAATGTATTTTGAGCTCGCCGAGACTTGATTAATGACAATGTCAGACATGCTCACCCCTCCTGCTCCAAAGAGACTAGAGGAATCCAACACATTTCTTTCCCAAGACAATAAAGAATAATAGAGATAGGGAAAATGGATTTCAACTTACCAACAATAATGTCCATCTGTTCCAACTGGTTTGTTTCCAAATCACCTGCGTGAAACGATCTAAAATAGTAAGAATCCTCTCCTGGTGACTCAACACAGGTGGTCTTTTCCAACATAGTCCCTTTTGAAACCTCCTCAAATTTACCCTGACATTCCCTCCTCAGATGGCTAGTCTTCCGACAAAAGGAACACCTGAATGATATACCCAGATAGTCCATATTTTGAGTCATGTGGTGTCCTCTCCAAACAATCTCTAATGACTCCAACAATCCTGCATGGATATCAACTTCCTCCAGAACTTTTCCCATTCTTTTTTCAGGTGCCATGAGAGCCAGTTCATCAACCTTAATAAACTTACCGAGCGCATTACCAATGGCTTCCAGAGCCTTTGTATTCAAAAAATGCATTGGCAGTCCAGGTAATAATACCCAGAGGTGTCTAAAATGAGAAAACTCTTGCGCAGGATAAAAACACACCCTCCACCGCTTAAGCATCAAGATTCCTCCATCTAAAATCCAGTGTTTGTCCAGAATAATCACAGTGTCCTCATTGCTTCTCAACCGAAAGCCGAACCATCCTTTTGTCAAAAAACTACTTCAGGAACATAACCCAATAATGGGGACCAGGTGGAACTTACCCATTCAACAAGAGGCATTTTTCACCTTGAGTGATACGAAAAACACCCCACCAGAGCACAACGTGCCAAGCTGACATTATCCTCTAAGCCTATATCCTCCCCTAACATCAGTTTACGCTTTGAGTGATTCGGTATCGAAGGTTTAGATCTGTAAGAGCCAGTATGGGATGGATTACTAGCAATGTTTACCCAAGGGAGACCTCCCGACAACCTCCCGTGACCACCCGAATGCCTCCTTGTGTCTTTCAGAGAGTTATCAGAGTGTATAGCAACACACTGTCTATCAACCGAACCCCCTGGATTGAAAACTCTGGCGAATGGTGAAACTGGAGCAGACTCCGCGAATGAAGTGGGGGACTATGTCATAACCATCCTCCGAATTGAGTTATGACCATCATTTAGAGCGAGCACGTCAACCGAGATGAAAAGACCTTCCCTCCACCAGATGGGTTCATTAGTTGCACCCATGAGTGCGCTAACTTCAGCTTCCATCAGGAAGCTTCTCTAGTGGATTCTGACTCAACCGTTTAAACCAACCACTGCTAACCACCTCCTGGTGACAAGATTGATCTCCTGTTAGGTATCATTAATACTCCCTGTTCACAAATTAAACCGACGTGAAGTAGGACAAGAACTATCGCCAAAAACAATGTTATCGGTTCCACTAAAATAAAGGCGGGGAAAAACTGTAAGTCGAGGTGATAGAAAAAACTAAAAAAAATTGCTCTCCAAAATCAGCGCTAGTTTGGTAGTATCCTCTAGTGTTTATCTAAGCTCCAACGATAAAAACGTGATCCTCCCATTGCGTGAGTTGAAGGGTCCGCCATTGTCATGTGTTGCAGGTTAAAAAAACCCGTTTCCCACTATCATCAACAACAACACAAAACTACCAACGATGCAACCATTTCTCTATTTAACTTTATAGCATATTGCAAAAAAAGTGTACTTGTTGCAATTTTGTCTTTTGCTAGACGTTTTTTTTTAAAGTTAGATTATGTGAGGGAATATCAATTAGATG
>SNQJ01S0163145.1:0-14962 GCA_010110895.2 Picea sitchensis | reverse complement strand
TAATGAGTCATCTATACATTTTTCCAACAATGCATCATATACCAATGAAACCACATTGATCCATCTTCATCATGTATCAATGACAACTCATCAATCCATCTTCATCATATCAATGAAAACTCATTGATCCATCTTCACCTATGCATTCTCATCAAGGAAAATACATATTATATTACATCAATCATAAATCAATCAATCCTTTCACATCAATCAATCACTTGACATCAATCAATGACATCAATCAATCAAACCATTGACATCAATGACAACATGATCCAACAAGTGTTTCCCTAGATACCTAGATCAAATGGGAGAATAGGTTATATGGCTGGAAATCGTATTATGATACCTTTAAAAAAGTATATGGAATTCCCACTAACTCCCTACGAATGAGGAGATATGATTTTTTTTGTTTGACAACCCAACCAAAAAAATTATACTAGCTCAGCCAGTCTTTACAGGCATGCCCTGAAAGTGAGGACACAAATACTTTAAATACATGATATATGTCCACATTTTTATTGCATCCAAGCAAGATATCAAGTATGAGGTTTTATATCTGAGTTGGGGTGTCATTTTTGGATATAAAGGTGTGCAAGAGAAGTCTGAGGAATTTTCTTGGGTTTTTCTTGTTCTTAAGGTGCACTATTAAGGTTTAAAGGTTTGTGATGTTGCAATGTGTGTTTCTTTGAGGTTTTGATGTTGCAATCTGGTATCATATTCTGAGAATGATGCTATGAGGTTCGCTAGCACATGAAGGATAAATGTGACTAGGGTTTGAAACTATGTCTAAAGTATGAAGCATGCAGGTGAAGTCAAAAGTAATCTATGTATGACAATCTTGGATTGATGTCTATACAAGTCTTACTGAGTTGGTGCTCAAATGAGGAGATTGGTGTCTCTAGTAGGTTGGTGCCTACATCTTTCTAATTTGGTGCTCAATTAAGGATATTGGTGTCTCCAGTAAGTTGGTGCATACAATCGCTTGTAATAGTAGGTTGGCGCCTACATGAATTCATAAATATAAGTTTTATGGTTTTCTCCTAATTGGGTTTCCACAGTTAAATTTTGTGCATTGTGATTTGATTTTATATGTGTTTATTGTTTCTCAGTGAATGAATGATTGATGTATGTTTAAATAAAGTAAATAATATCTTATATTGATTCACCCCCCCCTCTCAGTATTAGCATAAGTTCAAAAAAATCCATCAAATTCATGTTATTGAGTCATCTCGACAAGGATGCTTGACCCAATCGTCCATGCATCCATATCCTAGTCGATTTCTAGGCTGGTGGATTCACCACTTGACTATATTCGATTATTTGTCAAATTTCCAACCGACAGGACTGTCAACTACTCGAACTACTAATGTAGAGTTCTGGTCAATTTCCAAAAACAATTTATCCAGATGTATGTCGACTGGTCGACCGACTGAATCTAGGAGAATTTTGATGAACCATCAATTCTTGATGTTCCAACACCCACCCATCAATGCACGCCTCTAGAGATTCATGAGGTGAAATTACGTTATCATGACACCCCCCACAATTTTATCTTCTTGAATCCCAAACATTGTATGGATATTGATAAATCTAGCTTCAACTAAAGGTTTATTGAAGATATCAAAAACCTAAACATATATATTAAAATATTCAAGACATATAATATTCTCATGTACCAATTATCTCAAATAGTGAGCGTGGAGCTCAACATGATTCATCTTACTGTGGGGAACAAGATTGTCAACAACCTATATGTCACTTTGGTTATCACAGTAGATTGTAGTCGAGGTTTGAATAGGAAGGCCAAGTTCACTCAAATGTTGGTGGATCTGTATTGATTTAGTACCTGCTTGAATGATGCCACAATATTCTTCTTTTGTAGTTAACAAAGAGACTACCTTCTATTTCTTGTATGACCACAACAACAGTCCAATGCTAGAATGAAATATGTATCCATCAATGCATTTCTAATCATCAATGTCGCCATCCCAATTGGATTCAGTGAAGTCGACCAATGAATCTAAACTTAAACAATACTTGATACCAGGATGAGTGGTACCTTTGAGATAGTGGACAATTTGTTTGACTAATTTATAGTGGCTTTATTTGGGGTCCTGCATAAAACAAGAAACCACACTAACAACAAAGGAAATGTCAGGTCGATTATGAGAAAGGTAAAGAAGAGTGTCGACCAATTGCTGATAAAGTGTAGCATCGACTGCGGGTGTTTGACATGTTTTGCTGAACTTTACTCTAGATTGAAAAGGTTTAGCACAATGATTGAAATTAACCATCTTAAAACGTGTCAAAATACCCATCACATATTTAGACTCATAAATGAAAAAGACATCACATAGTGGTAATACTTGAAGACCCAAAAAATAATACAGAGTACCAAGATATGTCATGTCAAAGGAGTTAACAAGTTAATTCTTCAATATGAGGATGAGATCATTATTATTTCCAGTAACAAGTAGGTCATATTCATATACAACAAGAATCAAGGTGTCTCCAATGGTATGGAGTACATACAAGTTGTGATTAGATTCCCAATGTTTGAAGCTAAGTTGAATAAAGACAATGTTGATCTTAGCATACTGTTACCCCTCCAAGTCTAGGGGTAACTAAGGACATGATGTATTGAGGTCTGCAAGTAGTAGACATGGATTCCTGAGATATTGATGCACAATACAACCCGAAAAGCCCCTATATTTCACCACAATTCATCATCACCACCATTACAGTAGAGAAACATCAACTACACCATCTTGGCTCCAAGACGACAACAAGTGTTGCTCCAATAGGTAACAATTCTGGTCTCTTGGAAAGTGCCACTTTAATATTTGAAGCATTTGAACATGTTGAAAAGAATCCCTTATTGATTATGGATCATTTTCTTTTATACCTTTTTCCTAGTTTCACCTTGGGGTTGACATGGTCCCCTAGTAAGTTAGTCACCCTCGGGAAAGGGGTTTCTACTAGGTGGTTCCTTGAAGGGTCATCATACCATTCTTGCTCATACTTACAACTTTCCTCACATATTCCCATTATATTTCCACATCTTTTGGGATTTTGGACTCATTGACCCCAAGAAGGGCTTGTACCTCATTTTATAGGAAGAAGGGGCTAAAGGCCTAGAGTTGTTTTAGCTAAAAAATGTTAAAATCCAATCATTATCCTTCCAAATGCTTTCCCTAAGGTCTTGATAACAATAAAATTATTCTCCATAACAATCAAGTACCTTCTAAACATATAATTAATAAGTGTCGTGCTTGTTGGGGAAATTCATTTTGTGATGTATCTTACTTTCCATTGCATATGGAACTTTATGCATTTCTAACTTGAATTGGCACCGTGGTGCTCCTTAATTTCCATTTCACATAGCACTCAATGTTTGGACCATCATAAATTAAAGGCAATGGTTTGGAAAAATGTTGCATTGCAAACAAAGCATGCAACACACCCTCCACAAAGGCACCCATAAATGAGACAATATGAACCCTTGATATGTAAGGAACCCCATGTCCAAAAGTATTTCCCCAATCCACCTCATACTCATCACATGACCTAGATAGGGTTCTCTTTGGAAACATTCTTTGAATTGGGGATTAGCTTACCCAATAGGGCACCATGACACCCCTTCCATACCTAAATTAGGAAAAACGTCTAAGGTCTATGAGCATTTGTTTAGCTTGAAAAGGGGGGTTATATGCACATGTTTGGGTGGTTCTTGTATTAAATTTGGATTACTTGGCATGATACCTATGACTTGTGTACCCTTGGAGGGCGTACTTGTTTTCTTTGCAGGATCTTACCTATGGGATGGATGTTGGACCCCACATGAGGAGGAACATGGATGATGAATATTTCACCTATAGGAAACAAGAAACTGCCTTTGGATGAATGTGAGAATCACTATAGGATGAGGTTTCACACTTTTCCACTTGGATGTTGGTATTTGGAGGCATAAGATGTCACCTTCTAGCCCTTGATGTCATCTTGGAGGGATAGAGTTTGATGCATGAGATGGATCCAGAGGTCACTTGATAGGAGAATACCATGGTAGGGAAATTTGGCATGACAGATGGCCTTTGGAGGACTAACTTCTCATTTCCCATGCTTGACGTTTCACTTGGAGAGCTTATGTCGCCCTCCTCGGGTTTTTTTTCATGTAAAAAATTAAATTTTGTATATTGCAAGGGCCAATTTAAGGGGTTGGCCCTCTTATGTAGAGACATGACTTTTCATTGGATTATTTTGTATGCATAGGGTTTCCATATAAATATTGTTAGACAAGTTTCATTTTATCATCACAAATTCTCACCTTTTGTTAGAGAACACATCTGAAATTTTATCCCTTTTAGGGTTATTGGCTCTTTTACCTTATGCGCTATCTCCTGGAGGTCAAGTGTGGATGCTCCTTTGCTGATTTTTGGATTGTATTGCTGCAATTAGGGTTTATTCTTGTCATATTTGGGTGAAGTAAGTAAATTTGTGAAATTTCATTTCATTCTATTGAATGTTTTATGGTGAAGTTTACTAGTTCATATCGAATATCTTGCTTGGTAAAACCCTAAAAGAGGAGCATAAGTGCTTCCTCCTATCACAAGGTTAATTTCATCCATAAATTTGTGAAGGAAATCCTACGTAGGGTTATACTCGTAAAGCCCTAAAGTTATAAAACTTTAGTATTTTATCCCTAGACTCTTGATTGTTGACATAGTTTAAGCTACAATAAGGGAGTGTTGGGTATGTGGTATATTCTTTGGATATTCACCCATTGTTTTTGGCAGTTTTTCAGCACATGGTTTTCTAATTCTGGTAAAGGAATTAGGGTTTTTGACTAATTTGGGTCATTGGATTATGGGTTTGGATACCATTAGATCCTATATGTATATTGTATTGTAAACAATGAAGAAGATGATTAATATAAGATTAGAGTTGCGGCTCTAAACATGTTGCTAGTTTTACCGGTTTCGGTTTCCATGGTAATAGTATTTGTGTAATGTGTGTGTGACATTGTATCTTTTCCATTTTTATTAAGAATTTGTTTGCAATAATTTATTTTACAAGGTTAAAATATACATTTGGTATCAGAGTAATTATTGGCTTCAAGGGGATGCCTTTTTGGTCAGTGGTTTTGGCTCGGGTCTGCAGTAAACCTTGTTATAGTGGAAGATCTATGATATTGATTCTTTAGGTGAGAAGAAATGGATAGAAGTTGGAAAATAGAGATAGACAAATTTAATGGGAAACATTTTTAGCTGCGGAAGCTCAAGATGGAAGACTTTTTGGTGGAAAAATATCAATGGATCGTTGTGGATCCAAGTATTGCACCTACGAGAACATAAAAAAAATACTTGAAAAAGTTTGATTGGAAGGTGAAGAGAACAATCTGGTTGTGTCTCTAGGATTCATTATTGTTAAATGTGTCAGGGAATCTACAACCAAGAAATTATGGGATACGTTTGAGACTTTGTATTAGTCTAAGTCTCTAGTAAACAAAATTTTCTTGCGGAAGAAGTTGTATCACCTAAGGATGAAAGATGGAGACTCAATGATAGAGCATTTGAACACCTTCAATACTGTGGTAAGTAAGTTATTATTTATTGATATTAGAATGTCAGATGAATATAAGTGTATTAGTTTATTGTGCTCTTTACTAAACTTGTGGGATAGTCTAGTTGTGGCCATAGGTAGTAATACAACTACTTTAAGTTTCTATGATGTGGTCTCATCCTTATTGTTGGAGGACATGAGGCAAAAGAACATGGAAGTACATAGGACAAAATAATTATTTGAAAACATATGCTCACATGAAAGAAATAGATCTAATTCCTCAAGTGGGATATCTAAATCTAAGGGTATACTAAATCTCTTGGAAAGTTTTTAAAGATATGTTGGAGATGTGGAAAAGAAGGGCACTATAAGAAGCAATGTAGATATAGGACGAGTAAAATTCAAGTTGAATCTCATGGATGGAAGGATTAGAACACTACATGGTGCTATGCACATCCTAGGATTGCCCTCAAATTTGATTTATGTAAGGAAAATGGATGATGCCGGGGTAAAAATAGTGTTCGAAAAAGAAACCCGCAGGATGGTTTGAGGAGAAATGATGTTGCTGAAGGGAGTTAAGATTGGAGCTTTATATAAGTTATATGGAAGCACTATTAGTGATGGGTATAATAGTTCAATTTTTCTCGATATTGGAGCTGAAGAAGAAAAATCTCCTACAGTGTCTGGAGAAAAGGCTATGTTGTGGCATCAAAGATTGGGGCATATAAGAGAGAAGGGATTCCAACTACTACATGGTAAAGGTATGGTTGAAGACATATCTAACTGCTTTATGGATTTTGCATTATGTGAATATTGTGTATATGGGAAGAACAATTGGGTAATATTCCCCTTTGGTGTAACGAGGGTAGCGAGAATTTTACAGTTGGTGCATAATGATGTGTTTGGACCTGTTTCGGTTCCATCATTGGGAAAACCTATGTAATATGTCTCATTTGTAGATGATTTCTTGAGGAATACTTGGATATATTTCCTCATGAATAAATCTAAAGTCATTGATAGGTTTAAAGAGTTTAAGGATCTTGTGGAAAATCAAACAGAGAAAAAAATGAAGGTGTTGAGGATGGATAATAGTGGAGAGTTATGCGGAAATGAATTAGAAGAATTTTGTAAGAAGTGTGATATAACAAGGTAGAAGACTACTCCATATACACCTCAACAGAATGTAGTTGTAGAAACGATGAACATGACCATGATCGAAAAAGCAAGGTGCAAGCTCATAGGTGTCGTGTTAGGACATGAATTCTGGGTAGATGCAGTGGGTAGTACATGTTTCCTCGTCAATCGATCACCCTCATCAACACTAAATGAAAATAATCCACACAAGGTATGGACTAGTAAGAAAACCTCTCTTACACATCTCAGAGTATTTGGCTGTGAGCCTACGTTCACGTTCCAAAGTAAAACAAGAGTAAGATAGAAAAAAGGTTGAAAAGTGTATCTTTATTGGGTATAAAGATGCTTTGAAAGGTTATAATATTTGGAACCCAGAAACTAAGAAGTTAGTGTATATCTTAGGTGCGGTATTTAGAGAAATCAAATATGTTTTCAAACAAGAATTCATAGTAAGGAAGGAAGAACTAGAGAAAATAGAGTTTGAGTTGAAGGATGATGAATCAGACTCTACAAAAGAATAGGAATAATAAGAATAAGATCCTCATACTCTAGGAAGAAGGGAACCAGAAAGGTATACTCCACCAAATTTCCATTCAAATTTTTCTTTGTTTATTATTGATGATGATCCTAGAACTATTAGGGAGGAAGTGGGTTAAGAGAATGGAAAAATCTAGAAAAAGGCCATGGCTAAAGAAATGACAGCCTTGGATAAGAATGAGGCTTGGAATCTAATGGAGTTGTCTACTAGAAGAAATCCCATTGGCATCAAATGGGTGTTTAAAAAGAAGATGAATGTAGAAGGAAAAATGGAGAAATACAAAGTTCGGTTAGTATCAAAAGGTTATTCCCAAGTTGAGGGAATTGACTTTGGTGATATTTTTTCTCTTGTTTCCAAGCTAACTTCTACTAGATTTATTTTATATGTTGCTCGTGCATTTTATTTTGAAGTAGAACATATGGATGTGAAGACAATAGTCCTACATGGGGATCTAGAAGAATAAATCTACATGAAGAAACCATGAGGATTTGTTGTAAAGCGAAACACGAAGCTCGTATGCAAGCTGAAAGAGTCCCTGTATGGGTTAAATCAATCACCAAGCATGTGGTATCAAAAATTTGATACTTGTATGTTGGGACTTGGCTTCACAAGGAAAAAAGAGGATCACTATGTGTATTTCAAATTAATTGGTGATCATATTATTTATTTGGTTTTGTGTGAGGATGATATGTTGTTGGTAGGAAACAACAAGGAGATTATCCAGGATGTGAAAAATCAGTTGTCCTCTAAATTCGACATGAAGGGTCTTGGTGCTACAAATTTCATTTTGGGCATGGAAATGAGAACATACCGAGAGAACTTTAAACTTTGGTTAAATTAGAGGAAATATGTCAAGACAATATTTCATAGGTTTAATATGTAGTAATGTAACCCAATCAAGGTTCATATTCTTGTAGGTGTAAATTTACTTGTAGATTAGTGTCCCAAGACACAGGAAGAGGAAGAGGACATCTATCATGTTCCATATGCAAGTATAGTTGGCAGTTTGATGTATGCAATGGTTTTTACTAGACCATACATTGCACATGCAGTGGGAGTTTTGAGTAGGTATATGTCAAAAACAAGAAAGGAGCATTGAACAACAATAAAGGGGGTTTTGAGGTATTTTTTGGCACTACTAGTTATGGATTGTGTTACCAAGGAAGTCCAGGATTGGATAGAGTGTTTGACATACATGGTTTTGTGGATGCAGATAGGGATGGATATCTTGATTATAGAATATCTACAAGTGAGTATGTGTTTAACCTGTTTGGAGGAGAAATCAATTGTATGAGAAAAATACAATCTGTAGTGACACTCTCAACTACATAAGTTGAATACACGACAACCACTCATGCAAGCAATGAAGTTGTATGGTTACATATATTGTGTTTAGGTATTGGGTTGGTACAACAAGTTGTAAGAATAGATTGTGATAGTCATAGTGCAATATTCCTAGCGAAGAACCTGACTTATCATTCAAAGACAAATAAAATTGATGTTCAATATCACTTTGTGAGAGACATGGTTAAATACAAGAAGGTGTTGTTGGTGAATGTGGACACTTTGAATAATTTTACAGATTCATGAACAAAATATGTGAGCATTGAGAAGTTCTCTTGGTGTAGAGGATCTATGGGCATTGCTTCCCTGGATTGTTGACTATGTAACCATGTAACTCCCTATATGCATGACTATAGGTCCACTTAATTTTGGGGGGGTTTTTCACCAATTTATTTTGGATATTCACCCATTGTTTTTGGCGGTTTTTCGACATATTTCTTTTTCCAATGGTTTTCTAATTCTGGTTAAAGAATTAGGGTTGTTTACTAATATAGGTCAATGGATTAGGGGTTTGGACGCCATTGGATCCTATATGTTTATTTTATTGTAAAGAATGAAGAATATGATCAATAAACTATTAGAGGTGTGAATTTAAATAGGTTGTTGGTTTTCCCGATTTGGGTTTCCAGGGGAAAAGTCTTTGTGTAATGTGTGTGTGTGTGTGCCACTGTATATTTTATGTTTTTATTAATAATTTGTTTGCAGTAATTTATTGTAAAAGTTTAAAATATACAAGGAGAAAAGGTTTCTAGGTCCCAAACGTGCTTGCACCCTAGAAATTCTCCTCCTCAAGATTCAATCTCTAAGGCTCTAATGTGATAGCACCTTAGAGATTGATTCCTACCTCTTGGTTTCATCGATATCAAGTTCCAAGACTAGTTTTGTTTGTTGTTGTAATGACTTAATAGTCCTAAGGAGCTAATCATTAAAGCTCTCTTGTGGTGAAAGTGATAAAAAAACTCTTTATTCTCAGCCTCTCAAGCTATCTACTAACTTAACTAACAAAAAATTGAGCTAATTTAATTGCAAAATTTATGATGTTGCAAACGTTTCTTGCATCCATCTAAATACTCTCTTATTTGTTGCATACATTGATCTAGAGGTCGTGTAAACTTACCATAAATTTCATATAACAATTGGGTATTAATGTACTAAGTTTATGTTTAGTTTCTATTGTCTATTGTTGTAATTCCGAGGCATATTTATTGCTGCTATTAGAAGATTATATGTGTTGTTATAAACTATTGTATTACTACAATTTTGTACCAACTATAGAAAATTATCATTGTCTAGTGTCTTATGAGTTTTTGATTGCATGTTTATACATGGAAATCAATTACATATATTCTATAAATGTTTGTTACAGGAAGGTACTGAAACAACTCCACACCTCATCCATTTCACAAACCTAAAATTTTCATTGAGTGATCAAGAGAGGGGGCGATAGTCTTGGTTAATAAACTTACTACTTTGATCCCTTGAGGTCACTGGGAAGCCTCCTCCGTGGTGGACCTCCTCCATCAATAAAACAATGGGATTTCTTACTAAGGTAACAATGGTAGGATATCCTGTAGTTATGCAAGACTTGGTGATCTTGTGTTGGGATTTGCATAGCTACAAATCATGCGATAAAATGTACCAAGCTCCAAGAGCCTACTTCAAACCATAAAAAGAATTATTGAGTCTAAAAACCAAGTAAGGATCTGTCATAAGAGTAGGTGGGTTTTCCATGAAAATTTATTTAGATAGGTCTCCATGAAGAAAGACACTCTTCACATCCATCTAATGGATTTTCCATCAAAAACAAGAAACAAGGGAAAGAATCAGTAGAACATATTTTATCTTTGTGACAGAGGAAAAGGTCTTAGTGTCATGGATACCTTCTTGTTGAGAAACTCCCTTCACAATGAGTCATTATTTATGTCTCTCAACAACACCTTCAGAGGTAAATTTGGTCCTGTAGAACCATTGACACTTTACTATTTTCTTTTATTGCAGTCAGGGATGTAAGTCCCATGTGTGATTCTTCAACAAAGAATCAATTTATGTTTGCATGGTCTGCTCCCATTTAGGTCTTCCTTGAGAATGCGAGTAGGAAACATGATCAAACGTTTCTAGTACACGAGTCATCAAGGCAATGATGACATGTTACTTTTGACTTTGAGTTTGTCATCCGGAGGAGGCATCACCATCATCATCTCCAACAGTTTCAATTGTCTTAGCATCCCACCTTGGTAGACAAGAAATATGTGAACTAGGATTCTTTGCAGTAGGTCCATCAAACGTTAGAGGGTCTTCGGTCATTAGACCAGTCAAAACAATGGACAACAACATAGGCAACTTGGAGGTCAATGATCTAGTCGAAACATGAACAAAGTTTGATTTTCTATTCAAATGACTGGAATATTGAACAAGAGAACCAGTTTCAAAGACAACATGAAAGGGATCATCCTGCAAACTTCTAGAGGAGGCATTCAACAACTTAATTCCAAAATACTTCTTATCAAACCATACATTTTGTCTGATAATAATTTTCCGTTTGACAAGATCAAACAATGGATAGGGTTTTGACTCATCTGAGTATCCCATCATGATGTAAGCATGACTCTTTGTGTCCATCTTATTTTTGCAATCATTAGAAATATGAGCCCAAGAAAAACATCCAAACACACAGAGGTGGCCGATTGAAGGCTTCTTTCCACACCATCATTTGACTGGAGTCACATAAGGAACAAGTCAAGTTGAAATGCAATTGAGTAGATAGTTTTCACAATATATCGCTTCAACCCAAAAGAAAGGAGGTGGATATCTATCATACAAAAGAAATCTATCCATTTCGACTAACATCTAATTATTAAGTTATGCGACGCCATTCTGCTAAGGTGTGTGAGGAACTGACCACTGGTAGTCAATACCATATTGAACCAGGTATTCTTCAAAAGGTAGATTTACATACTCACCACCATTTTCTGATCTCATACACTTGATGGGTCAACCACATTGATTTTAAGTAAAGGGTCAAAACTCCTTGAAATTTTCAAAGATAATATTCTTGTTCTTTAGAAAACAAATCTATGTAGAGCGAGATAAATCATCAATGAAAGTCAAAATATACCTTGCACCTACTAGTGAAGGTAGATTTTTGCATCATACATCACTGTGAACCAATCCCAATAGGTTATGTTCTCATCATGCTTTGTGATATTCAAATGGTTCTTGATGATGCTTCCCAAGAACACAACCATTACAGACCCCTTCAGGGGGAAACACTTCAGGTAAAGCAACAACCATGTTCTAAGTTTCCATTGATTGGAGACTTAGAAAATTCACATGTTTGAGTCATTCAAGCCAAATTTGACTTCTCTAATCAGTTTTAGAAACCCGAGTAGTTGGTTCACTGTCAAGTAAATTCATGTGACAAAATTTTTATAAACTATCCATTGGGTTGAGAATCCCTCTGGTGAAAATAGACTTACATTTCTTCAAATCAAGAACATAGAACCGATCTAACTAAAATTAAAAAATATTTATTTTTTGTGTTAGCTGAGTAACAAAAAATATATTTACATTGATGTTTGGCACTTGATAGATGTCAACAATTTTCCCTTGTCGATAGTAATTATCACCCTCACCAACAACATCCAGAGAAAAATCATCAGCAACATATATTTTTCTCTGCTTAGCTTCATCCAACCACATGAACAAGGAGGCATCCTTAGAAATGTGATGAGTTCACCTAGATTCGATTACCCATTTGTTCCACATAGAATGAGACAAAAAGGATTGAGAGGTTCTGACTTGGAAGGTGAAATTATCAATGGGTTGTCATTAATAGGACACATGTCAACTAACCTTCTCATCAAAGTGGTGTTTAACCTTCTCATCTAAGTGGTGTTTCTTATTATAGTAGACTTTTTCCACATGTCCAATATTTCCACAATACTAATATGTCTTCTTCCTTCGATGGCATTGGGGTACATTTATATGTCCCTTAGGTTTCTGGCGATGGTATGTAGGTTTTGTGTAGAGGCATCAAATTGTTCTCTCTCCCTGGGATCCAACTTTTTGTTTCACTTGATCAAGTGGGCTTGATGTATACAACTAATATTGCCTTATTCAAGAAGTTTATGCTGACCAGTAATCAAAAGGCCAAAAAAATATTCAAAAGTGTAATCCTTACCATATTTCTTGTGTGCTTTCCAGTTGGTGTTCTTAGGTTCAACAGGACCAACTCGATGAGTTGTCCATCCTTCTCCTAATAGTTCTTTCCACATTTTTCTAATTTCAATTGGATTTCTTTGACATGCACTAAATAATCCTCTATTATATAAAAATAATGAGGATCGAGAGAGATAAATTATTTTCCAACTACATGACGTGACACTTGTTGAATCGGTCGAATAGTGACTTTAGCTTGTTCCTGTAACAGCCACTTAAATGACACAAGATAACGATAAAATGAAATAGCAATAAGATTTTTTCTTTTTTCTTTTATACTACTAAGACATCATTATGAAATTTCCCTTATTCATTTTAACATCATTAATCTTATTAATAAAAACATCATAACATTTTCGAGATACCAACTAATTAACATTATTAACAACTCTAGCATGCAATTCCATATATATATAGGTTTTAATTATTTAATAGACACTTAATAATACTTACAATCTCGCATACACATAAGGATTACCTTCTTCCCAATTACCAAGACAAATCTACTACCAAGATCTAAAATTAAACTGTTACGAACATTCATGGATTTCATCAAGATAAGGGTTATTCATCTTCAACCCTTCAATCTGTTAGTATCATTGGTTATTACACTTGTCCCTAAGTAAAGATGTTGAGATAGAACTACGTTTAAACACAACACTAACAAGACCATCTCTAAAGATTAACAAATTATATAAGTTAACTAAGTAAAGGTTGCTACAGGACTAAAAATCAATAGCCACACAATTTGTGATTTGTCCTCAATAAGTGCAGTACAATTAAGACCTTTGTTGGACACACCTACCACACTTAGAGGGGGGGGTGAATGAGTGTGGGGATCTTTTTCCCAAAATTTCCCTCTTACACAAAAACACCTTAGTTAACATTCAGCATTTGCTCATTACTCATTGCTGTCATTTATAATCATTTAGATGTGAATACATATCAGCAACGTATATCATCAACATATCATCAACAAATCATCTCTACAAGGAACACAAAGAACACAAGATGTATGTACAATTTTTTCTTTTTATTATGGACTTCAATAAGGGGGTTTTTCAGCAACAACTGAATAGAGTACAACTCTACAAGAGAACCATATCTATGTGCAATAATCAGCTTACATTCTCAACACCAACTGATATGAGGCAACGATCCTCAATAGATATCAATCTGTCAACATAAACAAGTGCATCAACCATGCACCAACCTGTGCCAAACAACCTGTACCATAAATAAGTGCATCCAACCATGTACCAAGTATATACCAATCATGTGTCAAATAATCATCAAAAATTACTTATGAATATGTTCTAACATCATCAACTATACACCTCATGTATGTGCCAACTCATCAACTGCTTGTCTCAACCATGACTAGTTTTGGATTAGTCAACAACCCCAACCTGAAATAATCATAACTTTGTACCTGTAATGAAAAAAGATATGAAACTTATACACAATGTTCTTCAGTGTTTTTTATGCAATTACTCCAGGTGGCACTACTTGGAACCTCTCAGAAAAGGAGTTATAGAAAAAATGGCATACCTTGCTGAATTTTGGCTTATTCTAGAGAGCGAACTTGTAGATCGTGGCCCGCACAAAATATTAATTGAATTGATATGAAACTATTACAACACATACTATAGTTAGTACCCTAACCAACACATTTGGTCTCACTAAATTGGGATCTTTTATGAATAAGTTATGACGTTTTTACCCGAACACTTGTTTTTGACTAGTTTCAAGACTAGCCATAAACCCTATTTTCCACGGAGTGTAACTCCCAAAATACAATGAACCACAAGATGAATTGTTTACCACAGATACTTGGGTATTTTTTCTCAATGTAATAGCAATTTCACGGTCTGAATCATTATAGAAAACAAGTTACAATGAAAATTTTGAGATGACCTGTAAATAACATACCTTAGAAAGCACCATCAAAAGAATTTATCCTTCTTTGCATTTCAGCCCTCTTTTCTTCACCTTTCCTCAAACTTTAGGCTTAGATATACTTGGTTACCTCAAACACATATAGAGATTCAATATTCTCAAGTGTGATTAAAATGAGAGACCCTTGCCTCTTATTTATACTCTCCAAGTAGCTTCCTTAAAAACATCTTCTAGGTCACTTGGCCCCACTTTCCTTATTTTAGGGTT
>SNQJ01S0163144.1:12922-34291 GCA_010110895.2 Picea sitchensis | reverse complement strand
TGTGTGTGCTTGTGTTATGAATGGTGTTAGCACCAGAAGTCACCTATGGATTGCGATAGAGGTAAGCTCAATACCCATTAGTTTATATGTCACGGTTAATGGATTTAAATAGGTCAAATGGGGCAGACTCAAGATAATATCATTTTAACTTAGAAAACTGGGGTAGTATGCACAAGCAAATAAGTTCTTGATCAACTTCAATCAGTAAGTTGTAGCAAGGGTGAGTAGGAGGAATACATTGAGGAGAATATGTAAAGGTCTTCTCTAGACATCAGGTCCTCCATCATGCCTAAGGAGTAAAAACTTTGAAGAAAAATATCCTCTTCAATTCGAAGTTTCAGGAAACTAAAAGCACTATAACTGCACTGCAATCAAACATCCATTACAACACAATCACCACAATCCATGAGAATCCTTCGATCATGAAAATTTAGTATTAGACGCAAATAAGATGGAAATAGAAGCTAAATTTCATTAAACAAGAAGTCTCATATCAAGTTACATAACTAGAGAACAAGAGCTTCATTAAAAAATTACAATACGAGAGCTTAGCTCAACCATAGACCATTACAAAATATAAAAAATGCATACATATACTGAGAATTGTTGCAACCACCAGGAGCGTGATCGAGACCCTGCATTCAAAGCTTCCAGACGACATCAACTCTGTCAGACTGTGTGGGCATTCTTCTGTCATACATGAGCTCATATCAACATGGGTTTTGCAGGAAAATATGCTCGCATGAGTACCACGGGTTGACGGTTCAGTCCCCGTGGTCGAACCTTCCATACCTTACATTTACAGAGTGAGTTGAGGTTTCAACCACCACGTTTTTTTCATTAGCTTCCTTCATCGGGATCATGACGGGACTNGGCTCTTTGAGTCAACCCGACACCTTGAAACCATGATGGTCTCGTTCTTTAACTCATACATGCATCTACAGCTTTTGGAGCAGGTCTAATGAAATTCACACTCTTTTATTTGCGCTACCAAAGCTCTTGGTGCCATCTTCTCCTTCACCACATTTGTCTTTCATTCGAACTCGGGCCATGACCATGGGCCCAACTCCTGGGTGCATCGTGATTTCGCGTTTTAGTGGCCTTCACATCACTTGACTACACTCTCCTGATACCCGATATTGCGAAATTTCCCTTCTTCAGATCGACGGTCGGATCTTCTATGCATATGACGACCATGATCGCTTTCAAAACTCCTTAAAGTTGTAATCATGCACTGGGTTCTTACCTTTTTTCTTGGGTCCACCTCTTATGTGGCCTCGGGCTGTGACCATGGGCCCAACTCTTGGGTGCATTGTGATTTTTCATTTCAGGAACTTGTGCCTTGATCCATGTTGAAACCTCCGACTCGCGAAATCGTGATTTCTCTTATCAGCTTCCATGTGTCCCTCTAGTTTGGATGACCCAGATCTATTTTCTTTTGACTCCTTCCAAAAGTCCCAAAAGTCGGATCGGCTGCCACCTATCCCCCTAAGATCCACAATCCAGATATAACCTTCATCATATCAGGATTTTGCATCTTGGGAAGTTGAAAGATTACTCACCTCCCTTCTCCCGATTCCCAATTCTACGCTCGCCTTAGATCGATGGTCCACGAATTTCCTCGATCCAACAACTCAGATCAAATTGCAAGTCCTATCGGATCTGCCCTTTGAATTTTCCACTCCGTGAGTCAGTGAAATGTTGATCTCTCGCCACGTACCCTTCCCAGTACCAATGACTAGGATTGACCTTGTGACCTCGGACCTCTCTCTGATGTTAAACTTCGTGCAACTTTGTGATCCCGATCGCCTGAGGATCGCAAATCTAAACTTTGAATGGAACCTCCTCCGCTGAAAACTTAAACTGCTTGCTCACTTGATTTGAGTCCATATTAGATCTCTCTAAGTGTTGCACTTTGTGCTCATGGATGCAGCCTGCATGATCAAGGATTCAGACGAATGGCTATGGGCTGGGAAAATAGGGAGACCAGGGCACTTTAAACATAGAGGAGGGAAAACAAAAAATATTTTACAAGCCGAAGGGAGAAAAATTTAAGACTTGGTCTGCGAAAAGGAGAGAGACAGGGAAAAATTGCAGACATAGGTAGAAACCACAAGCCCAAAGGACTCTGACAAGTTCATGTGATAAAAAATGGGACAAGTTCCAATCTAAATCCTAATTAACATATGCATCAGTTACTATATTAGCACGCATAGGAACATGCTCATAGGTAATAAACTCAAATGATCGTTCCAGAAGACGTACCCTAAGGAACTGCCGTAACAATATTGGATCACAAATACGATATAAACCTTTCAATTATAACACAACCAAATGAGAATCCAAGAACACATGAAGGTGTTGAATTCCATGTGACAAAGCATCTCACAAAATCTTGATGACGATTCTATATTCAACAACATTATTTTTAGTTTCTCTAAGACAAACACCTCCAACAGATACTAGCTCGTTAGTGGGAAAATAAATCACCCATGCAATGGAAGCCAAGTTTCGAGCGTGATGACTGGCACTGTCTGCAAATCCAAAATAGACTAACGAATCCCCTGGAATTTTCTACATATCAGAAGCACAACAGTAAAAAATGAAAGGAAAAATGGAGAAACCTATACAAACCTATATACAACACTAAACAATCATTACAAAGGAAAAATGGAGAAACCTATACAAACCTATATACAACACTAAACAATCATTACAAAGGAAAAATGGAGAAACCTATACAAACCTATATTACTTGATCCATCAGGATCAAGCATAGTACTTCTTAAGGTAGAGCCCATTTCTGGGCTCTGAAAACACATTTCCCTTATAATATGATAACTCGTAATACCGTTTTTCCAACACATGTTGCATGATGTATGGACCGTGCCACATGGAGTTAAACTTGCCTGCCCCTAGGGAATCCTTCTCCTGGTCGTAGGCTAACACAAGGTCTCCTTCAGAAAATACCCTTGGGTGGACAGACTTGTCATATTGAGACTTGACATGTTTTTTATGCACTTCATTTTTTAAAGTTTCATCTCGACGTTTCTTGTCAATATGTTCAAGATAAACAAGGCATTCCTCAAGTTGCATCATGTCGGGTAAGAGATCGACAAAAATTTTAAGCAATGAGATTTTGCATTCAATGGGAAAACCTGCTTCTACTCCATGAACAAGTTGAAAAGGGGAGAAACTTGTTGTAGTTTTAACTGAGGTTCGATAGGCCAACAATGTCGGATATAACATTAAATTCTAATTTTCTCTGATCGAGTTAACTATCTGCTTCAATATATTTTTTAAGGATTTATTAATGGCTTCGACCTAACCATTAGAGTGAGGATAGTAAGGAGACAAATGCTCCTATATAAAACCTAGTTTCAATGCTAACTCAAACATCATGTGGTTTTGGAAGTGACTTCCATGGTTAGTGACAATTCTCTCAAAAAAACAAACCTAGCGATGACCTGATTGAACACGAAAAGTGTTACGGTTTCACCTTCATTAGCGAATGTGAACATGGATTTTTCCCACTTAGTAAAGTAGTCAATCGCCACTATGATGTATCGATTCCCCATATATGAGGCTAGGTGGAACGTCATAAAATCTATTCCCACTTGGTGAAGGGGATAATAGTAATGATGGGAAATATAGGAGCAGGGTGCACGCACATCGTCTTTGTAAATATTTGACAAGGATGACATTTCTTGACCACTTTGACACAATATTTGAAGACTGTCTGCCAAATTGGTGCGCAAAATATTTTGGGTTGTTTCCAAAACTGATAAGTGACCTCCACAAGCTCCACCATGGCAGTCATTTAATACAACCTATGTTTCGTCATGAGTGAGCCAATGACAAAGAATCGAGTCTACCCCTTGTGGTTACAAAGTGTCAGAAATAATGAGATAGTCCTTTGCTTGGTGACGAATCCATGGTTTCTCATCTTGTGAGAAATTAGGAGGAAACTTCAGAGTCTACAAATATATGAGGATATCTCCATATCAAGGATAAGATGAAGATATGAGGAAGATATGTGACGCAGACGTGAGACACACTCTACGTCTGCTCACAAGATCGTTTTAAATTCCCCCTGGAGCCGAAGTGGCTCTTTTGATTCCTGCCTGGAATCTCTGCTAAAACCCAATCCACAGGTCCTTTTTTCACCCACACGGCTCTTCCACACTTAACCGTGATCTTCCCCGACTCAGTTTTGGGTTTCAGGGTTTCTTGTTTCCCGATGTCAAGAGTTCATGTCCTCCCGACACTCTTGAACTCCGATTTGTCGATGCGCTCCTTTCAGCCTTAGCCCCTCCTGGCTAAACTCCTAGTCCACATGACCACTATCTCAAAAGACCGCAGCCTTGTCTCCTCTCAGGGTTTTGGACATCACAATGTCGAAATGTAAGGACACTTTGTCCATGGGATTCCCGATATCCCGATTCCTGATTTCCCGATGTGGCTCTCCTATCGGGACCTTTTCTAGATGCCTCGATCACTGCCACACGTCCCCTCAAGATGGACAGTCATGATTGCCTCTCGCGATTTCGCGACTTCAAATTCCCGGAAGTCTTGTCCTTAGGACTCGCGAAACGCCGAACTCCGATGTGCCGATTTGACCTTTTATCGTGACTTCCCCCGATAGTCTGGATCTTCGCCACATATCCCCAACTGATGGACGGCCCTGATCCAATCTCGCTATTTCGAGACTTGAAGTGTCCCGACTTCCTCGACCTTGAGAACTCTGATATCTCGAGTGATGATTCTCCGTTATGCCGACAGCTAGCCCCACAAATGGCACTTCCTTCCTTTCGGGGTTTCGGACTTCACAGTTCCAAAATGTATGGACTTCCTGTCCACGAAATCCTCGATATGATGAATGCCGATATCCCGATACCTATCGGGACTTCTGCCTGGCGTGAGAAGGGTTAAACCCCGTGCACCTCCTGTTTGATCCAACGGCTGACGGGATTTCCAAATGAGATCCAACGGCTCACGATCTCCCCCTTCTATAGGCTTCTCCTATTCTCTCCTGGACGTGAAATCTTCAATGGTCCAGATTTCTTCGATCAATCCAACGGCTATTGTCCTCCCTCCTGATCTTGCGCACTGTCTTCCTGCACTTGGAAAAATCCCAAGTTCCCAAAGGCCTCAACCTTTTCCTTTCTTCTCTGCAATCTCCTTTACCTGAGTTCTCGCTGTGCATTCTCCTCGATGTTGTTCCTCCTGAGATTTTCTCCTTTCGAATCCTCGAAGGATTCTTCAACTCATGCACCTCTACAAAGTCTTCATGCACACACAGTGTTGCCTCTCCTGAGCTTCTCAAAACTCAAATCCCTAAGGGATTTTATCCTTATTCTTTCTCCCACAGATGGAGAATATAATGCCCTCCTGGCTATCATTCACTCAAACAACCTCTTACTGAGTTTGCAGGGTGTTCAACAACCCTATGAAGATCCCTCAGTGGACTCTTCTTCAAATCACAGAACTCAAAAGTGTTCTCTTCTCCTGTGCCTGTTTGCACACTGACTCAAATGCCCACCTGGCAGAGTGTCTTCTCCCAGAATTTCCAGTAGTTTTGTCCTCTTCTTCTGTGCACCTATGCACCCGCTCAATGCCCACCTGGCAGAGCTCTTCAGAATCCTCAGTGATTCTGGTTCTTCTTGAACTCACAACAAAGTTCTCCCTCTATGCACTCCTTGCACCTGCTCAATGCCCACTTGGAAGAGCTTCAAAGAACTCCTCAGAGCTTTTGTCTGCAACTGTGTCTTTCATACACAACCTTTCCTCCAAGTTGTTCAGCAACCTTGAGGTCTTCACTGAGTTTTTGATTCCAGTTCTTGTGTCGCAGCACGTCTTCGTCTGAACCCGCAGAATTCAGAAGTACAAACTCTGTGCACGGCTATCAGAACTCGTAGTGTTCTGTCACACCCTCCTGGTGTGAAGCCTCAAAGACCTTCACCTGAAATCAGACACACTCCTGCAAATGCAAACCTACAACATACATCTACAGCATATAAGAACACTCACAGACATTCATTCAACACAGAAATACATGCAGGAAAATCTGCTTCTGTTTGTATTAAAATGGTAAATGCCTGTTTGTACAAGGGTGTTCCTGAGCATGGCCTGTAACAAGGTCTCGGCTCTTTCTCTTCTGCTCTCTACTAGCAGACTTCCTCCTATCTCAACTGCTCACACACTACTACTCTTCCTACTACTCAAAATGAGATCTGAAATCTCCTTTACCTGAGGGGGCTCTTCGAGCTCTTCCCTCCAACCTACCTACCCTATTCAATTACATTGAATGGGCTGTCTAGTCCATCATCCGGATATAGATCTTAGCCATACAAAACATTAAAGGCCTATCTTATCTACAGACTGCGCGAAGGCACGGCTCTATGGCTCAACAACCTAGACATTAAATTACATTCAATTCAAAATAAAAGATGAGGGCTACGCCTCTCTTCAGCATTGAATGTGTGCGCTCGACGTGGCTAGCTGGCTGGCTGGATGACGTGGAGAGATGCTCCTACATCATACTCCTTAGCTGCAAAATTCATGAGCTCCTTCTCATGAGCTTCCCATCTTAGTTGTTGAAATCCTCCTGGATCCCAAATCATCCTCTGGAGTTGTTCATTTGCTCCCTTTCCCTGCTGTTGCTGCTGCTGCTTCTGCGCTGCTGCTACTGCTGCTTATTCCTTTCTGCTTAGCTACTCCTTGCTGGTAGTTTCTGCTGACCTTAACATCAGCCTTCTGATGTATTCTATCACTTCTTCCAGCTGCTCTAGTGGTTGGCTCCATTCATGCAGTCTCCCCAGTTACAAAAAATTCCTGCACATGGGCAGATAATTGTGATCTCCCATGCCTTCTTCTTCATCAGCTTCGAACTTCACCTATTGGATGTGCACACTATGCACCTTCACCCTTCTCTCCAGGGCTTCGAATTGTTCATACAGATTAGCCAAACTAATGTTGTCTGCTTCTTCTTCTGCAAACTCCCATGTTGCAGTCTTTTCAGTCTCCTGGCTGAAAATATTGAGCCATTCCTCAGAATTCTCATCATCCTCTTCTGCTTCTTCTACCGTCAGCTTCAGTGCTACAGCTTCCTCATCTTCCTGGCTGAATATGTTGAGCCATTCCTCAGAATGCTCATTTTCCTCTTCGTCTGCTTGGGCAACTTCCAGAGTCTGCTCCAATTCCTCTTCCCTGACAGTTTCAACTAGTTGTCCCTCTGTTGTTGTTGCATCGGGAACACAAATTTCTTCCTCCTCCGGGCTAAGTGGTAGGAATATATATATTTCCCAATCATCAGAATATTATCCTGATCTTCCTCCTCCTTTGTCAGCTGCACCTACTGATCCAAACTCATCCTTGAGCTCACCTGCTCTGTCAGCTCTTCTGGATGATTCCAACTCACTTCTGAGTTCATGAGACCCTCAGATAGTCTCATCTGCTCATCCCTGCCCACCTGGAAATATGGGATCTGTTCACTACCCTCCTGGCAGATTATGAGATCAACTGATCCCATTTTCATCAGCACCCCTTGCTGAATTGAACTCACCTCTGAGTCCATGAGACCTTTAGACAGTCTCGTATTCTCATCTCTACCCACCTGGCGATTTGAGATGCTCCAACTTCCCTCCTGGAATTCCATGGAATCAACTGATTCCATCTCTGTTCCCTTGCCCCCCTGGAAAACTGGAAACATTTTTCTACCCTCCTGGCAGTCTATGAGATCCCGCAGTGACCTCATTTCATTGCCCACCTGACAATGTGAAATTCCTTGCCTGTCCTCCTGACAGTCCATGATATCCCACAACGATCTCAGCTCTTTGCCCACCTGGAAAATTGGAATTTCTACTCTGCCCTCCTGGCAGTTCTTGAGATCTTCCGTCGATCCCAATTCATTCTCCTCACCAAGAATGTCCCCAATCTCTGGTTCACATACCTAAACCATTTCCTCAGGTCTGTCAAAGTTTTCAGCATGCCTCAACCATCCTCTTAACAACCTATGCTGTCTTCTAGCCACTAGCCATCAACTCCTTGACTGGCCATTTTGCTTTTTCCTTCCTCATGGGCCATTCATACACCCATCTCGGCTTGGCTTTCTGCTGCATCCGCAGTTCAAGCTTTTCTATGTCTGCCCTTATTTCAGCGAGCTATTTATCCATTTCTGCAAGCTTTTCTGCCTTGCTCTTCTTCCCAGCATGCTTATGGCTTTCAGTAGTCATGGCGCTGTCCCTGTCTTCTCTCCTAGAAAACCTGCTACTGTCACTCTGCACTAAGAGTGTTTCCAGCTTCATCCTCCAGTCCTGTTGACTGTCTTCTTGATTGTTTCCTACCTGCGAACAATCCTTACAGAGTCTCCAATGCTCTGTCTTCCTTTACCTTCTCGCTTCACCTAAAATATACAAGTGAAGTCCCTGCTCTAATACCACTTGACGCAGTGTATCAGAGTACTCTTTTATTTCCTTCTGCCTCCTCTTGCCTGAAATATACAAGAAAGAATCAAGCTCTGATACCACTTGACGCAGACACGAGATGCACTCTACATCTGCTCATAGGATCGTTTTAAATTCCCCTTGGAGCCGAAGTGACTCTTTTGATTCCTTCCTGGAATCTCTGCTAAAACCCAATCCACAGGTCCTTTGTTCACCCACACGGATCTTCCACACTTAACCGTGATCTTCCTCGACTCATTTTCGGGTTTCTTGGTTTCGTGTTTTCCGATGTCAAGAGTTCTTGTCCTCCCGACACTCTCGAAATTCGATTTGCCGATGCACTCCTTTCGGCCTTAGCCCCTCCTGGCTAAAATCCTAGTCCAAATGACCACTATCTCACAAGACCGTAGCCTTGTCTCCTATCGGGGTTTCAGACATCACAATGCCGAAATGCAAGGACACTTTGTCCACGGGATTCCCGATTTCCCGATGTGGTTCTCCTATCGGGACCTTTTTTGGAGGCCTCGATCACTACCACGCATCCCCTCAAGATGGATGGTCCTGATCGCCTCTCGCGATTTCAGGACTTCAAATGCCCGGAATTCTTGTCCTCAGGACTCGCGAAACACCGAACTCCGATGCGCCAATTTGACCTTCTATCGGGACTTCCCCCGATAGTCTGGATCTCCGCCACATATCCCCAACTGATGGATGACCCTGATCCAATCTCGCTGTTTCGAGACTTGAAGTGTCCCAACTTCCTCGACCTCAAGAACTCTAATATCCCGAGTGTCGATTCTCCGCTATGCCGTCAGTTGGCCCCACAAATGGCACTTCCTTCCTTTCGGGGTTTCGGACTTCGCAGTTCCGAAATGTATGGACTTCCTGTCCATGAAATCCTCGATATGACGCACGTCGATATCCCGATACCTGTCGGGACTTCTACCTGGCGTGAGAAGGGTTAAACCCCATGCACCTCCTGTCCGATCCAACGGATGACGGGATTTCCAAATGAGATCCAACGGCTCACGATCTCCCCCTTCTATAGGCTTCTCTTATTCTCTCCTGGACGTGAAATATTCAATGGTCCAGATTTCTTCGGTCGATCCAACGACTGCTGTGCTCCCTCCTGAGCTTGCACACTATCTTCCTGCACTTGGAAAAATCCCAAGTTCCCAAAGGCCTCGACCTTTTCCTTTCTTATGTGTGAGCTCCTTTACCTGAGTTCTCGTTGTGCGTTCTCCTCGACATTGTTCCTCCTGAGCTTTGCTCCTTTCGAATCCTCGAAGGATTCTTTAACTCATGCACCTCTACAGAGTCTTCATGCACACACAATGCTGCCTCTCCTGAGCTTCTCAAAACTCAGATCCATAAGGGATTTTATCCTTCTTCTTTCTCCCACAGATGGAGAATATAATGCCCTCCTGGCTATCATTCACTCAAAAAACCTCTTGCTGAGTCTGCAGGGTGTTCAGCAACCCTGTGAAGATCCCTCAATGGATTCTTCTTCAAATCACATAACTCAAAAGAGTTCTCTTTTCCTGTGCCTTTCTGCACACTGACTCAAATGCCCACTTGACAGAGTGTCTTCTCCCATAACTTCTAGTAGTTCTGTCCTCTTCTCATGTGCACCTATGCACCCACTCAATGCCCACCTGGAAGAGCTCTTCAGAATCCTTAGTGATTCTGGTTCTTCTTGAACTCACAGCAGAGTTCTCCCTCTGTGCACTCCTTGCACCTGCTCAATGCCCACTTGGCAGAGCTTCACATAACTCCTCAGAGCTTCTGTCCGCAACTGTTTCTTTCATACACAGCCTTGCCTCCAAGGTGTTCAACAACCTTGAGGTCTTCACTGAGTTGTTGATTCCAGTTCTTGTGCCGCAACACATCTTCGTCTGAACCCGTAGAATTCAGAAGTGCAACCTCTGTGCGCGGCTATCAGAACCCAGAGTGTTCTGTCACACCCTCCTGGTGTGAAGCCTCAAAGACCTTCACCTGAAATCAGACAAACTCCAACAAATGCAAACCTACAGCATACATCTACATCATATAAGAACACTCATAGACATTCATTCAACACAGAAATACATGCAGGAAAAACTGCTTCTATTTGTATTAAAATGGAAAATGCCTGTTTGTACAAGGGTGTTCTTGAGCACGACCTGTAACAAGGTCTCGGCTCTTTCTCTTCTGCTTTCTACTCGTAGAATTCCTCTTATCTCAACTTCTCACACACTACTACTCTTCCTACTACTCAAAATGAGATCCGAAATCTCCTTTACCTGAGGGGGCTCTTCGATCTCTTCCCTCCAACCTACCTACCCTATTCAATTACATTGAATGGGTTGTCTAGTCCAGCATCCGGATCTAGATCTCAACCATACAAAACATTAAAGTCCTATCTTATCTACAACCTGCGCAAAGGCACGGCTCTATGGCTCAACAGGCTAGACATTAAATTACATTCAATTCAAAATAAAAGATGAGGGCTACGCCTCTCTTCAGCATTGAATGCGTGTGCTCGACATGGCTGGTTGGCTAGCTGGATGACGTGGAGAGATTCTCCTACATCAATATGCTCATCCATGAAAGAATCAATTACTTTGCTATCCTCATTCTCTATCTGGAACTCCAACATCAATTTAGTGAAGACTAAATACTTCTTGGATTTCACAGAAGAAAAATCCATATCAAACTCTTGAAGCACAACAATCCACCTTTTGTACTTCCCACCAATTATTCGTCGATTCAAAACCTACTATAAAGGATTAATATTGTCTATGATGGTTGTCTTGTGCAACATAATGTAATGTCAAATCCGTTGAAAAACATGAAATGTTGCTAAGTCTAGTTTCTTGACATGAGAATACTTTAGTTCAGGTCCTAATAAAGTGTGACTTAAATTATAGATGACATGCTCTTTGATCTTATCATCCTCTTAAACTAAGACATTCCAATTGATGATTCAACTGCTTCCAAATACAACAGGAAATATCGATTATAATTTGGGGGACTCAATAACATAGTTGAAACCAATGATTTCTTTAATGTATCAAACAAAAATTGTGTTACCTCATCCCAACAAAATGGAACCCCTTTTTTCAAAAGACGCATGAATCATTTCATGATATTTTCATTGTTAGGTACAAATCATCGAAGGAAATTATCCTTTCCTTGTATACTTTGAAGATGACGAAATGTGTGGGGGGGAGGAAATTGAGTGATTACCTCCACTTTCAAAGGGTCAACCATGATCCCTTTATTTGAAACTATAAAACCCAAAAGATGTCATGAAGTCATGCAAAAAATACATTTATACGGATTCAATAGTGACAACATATCTTGAAGACTAGGAGAAGGTGTAACAAATGTTGATATCTGTTGCGATAATGAGTTGTAAGATCATCCAAATAAGCCTCCACTATGTGTTTCAGGTCGTTGAAAGAAAAATCATGGCCCGTTGAAAAGTATCTCCATCATTTTTAAGGCCAATGGGAATCTTCTTGTATGCAAAGGTTCCCCAAGGACAAATTAGAGTTGTCATATGTTGGTATTTCATTTGAATCACGATCTGGTTATAACCCAAAATCCATCCATGAACAAAAAATCTCACTTCCTTCACATTCATCAAGAATTTGATAGTTAAAATGTGTAGGGAAGTTATATTTTGGACAAGATTTATTCAAGTCCAAAATATTCATACACATTTCAATCTTTCCCTGCTTCTTATCGATCAAAACTGGGTTATAAACCCATTCTGTCAATGCTACTGGATAAATAAAGCCAACTTCGGGCAACTTTTCTATCTCAACTTTAATTGTTGCTACTTTCCTTGGATTCATTGGTCACAAATTTTGTCGAGCTAGTTTCTCATTCTCGTAGGTTCGAACCTCATGTTGAATTATTTAAGGACATATGTTAGCAATTTCCTCGTATGACCAATGGAAGACATCTCAAAAATCCTTAAAATAGATCTGTATACTAACAAATTTCATCTTGAGATCACTCTTCCCCGATAAAGACATTTTTGACAACACCAGGGGTTATAGAAATGTTAATGGGGATGGTTTCTGATATATTTTCCATATTCCTCTCAGTGTAGACACCATACCTGGCCAAGGGGTTCACCGTCTGATCAACACTCCTACTCACAACTGACTTAAATTTTCCATTTTTCACATGACTGGTCTCGGGGAGGAAATATGATCTATGATGCATATCTTCCCACGGCCTTTTAGCTCCAGTCATTTCCTCAACAAAAGCCTCATATGTAGGAAATAAAATTTCAAGATAGTCTTGAGAAGTTTAATAATTCTTATCCCAGACAGGCTCCTGAAACAGATCGTCCTCCTTTGTTCATGCACGAGTCTGATTAGGGTTTGCATTGGTGCACTGAATATTCGGGTAAGCAATATCAGTTGTAGACAGTGGCATAGACATCCCCACATGTGTGTGACCATCGACCGATTCACACGGTGAGGGAAACACCCATGGATCTTATAGAAATTAATTTCTAAATGGCATGAATCTCGTTATCGGAGCCAGAGGACTCGACTCTTGAAAGATGACATGGGTGGCATGAATATAAGCTATCGGTACTGGGAAATTAAAAGTTCCCATGAGCGAAGGGCACATTCCAACATTGATGCTCTTAGTTTCCGACTGACAGCTCTCAATCCACGAAAATGTGGATCCTTGATTTGTTGTGAAGCTAGAATGGTTAAAATCCATCTGATAGATAGTCACAATCCTTCTCTCATGGGGAAAGCATAAAATCTGAAATATTGATGAGATGATTTTTGTCATCACGTAAGTCCAACTCCTTCACAATAAAAAATTATAGTAGAGTGGTGCGTCGACTACTTCTACTTCTACGAAACCAGACTTGCCTCCTAACTGGACCAAAAAAGAGGAAATAATCGTGTGTGGCCTAAACGATCATCTACCAAACGTGATTAACAAAGTCAGAGAAGGTGCGAGCTCTAGAGAGCTGATAGATTTCCAACAGGACAAATACATGATGCACTTAGAATCTCCCTCATCAACAAAGGTTCTCTTGATGACGTGATTTTCATAGATAACATCAATCTAGAAAGATACATGATAAGGAAGATGTGGCTTCACATTAGTAGCATCAAACTTCATAGTGAACGGGTTGGAAGAATCTGTCTCTCTGATCACGGATAACAATGTGGTGCGTTGTGTGGGGAAACTCCGAAGCACCTCAAGAGTAGACATTACACATGACATTTGAGATAAATCCTCAACAATAGAGTAGGTGGGTGCATCTCTGGCATTAGGGTTGTGTGATTCTCTTTTGTACACACCTTTCAGTATGCGTATCATCATTTCATTCTCAGGTTTCTCTATATGAAGAATTCCATAAGGATCAGAAGTTTCTTTTCCCTTTGTTGTCAACTCCATATAACTATAATCATGATACCTGGTCGACAAATATACCTTCTCCTCTTTTAACTTCAAAGAATTTACCATGTTAATGAATGAGAAATATATGTCCAACAAAGGTGCACCAAAAGTTCCCCCTTGCGGATTGGAAGTGGAAGATCCAACCTGCATATTTTGTCCTTGTGGAAATAGATTTTGCAATATAGAAGGTCATTGTTGTTGTTGGAAATTTATTAAGCATTGGGTGTCTTCCATATTGGGGCATTAATAAGTAAGATGATAATCCCCACAAATATTGCATGGGAATTTCACTCTTTTTTTTCATCCTGTGCTCCTTCAACATTCTTGTTAGGATTTTTCTCATTACCCCCACTAACCTTCCTTCCTTTGCCTTTATTTTTCTCTCCGGGATGTTGAGGACCCTTCTAAGTCTTTGATTGTGCAATGTTTACATACGAGGACTGGGTTGTGGGGGTGGTCGATCTAGAGGCCGGACCAACCGCAGTTTGTTGAATTGAAAATTGTTGCATCTGGTTAGAGACCAGATTTGTGGCTTTTCTTTAAGAGGAAATGACAATGCCATCGGCATGTGGTCCCGATTTCGATTTTGATAAGTCGAGGGTTGACCGAGGTGCATTAGGCATAATATTGTAGAGCATTCTGAACTGAGAGTAAATCAACTCCAATTGTTGTGCTCTGGAGATTGCATGTTCTTCCATGAATACACATGAAATTTCTATATCCTTTGAAATATAAGGAATCAACGACTTAAGGAACCATTCGAGGAGAAACTCTATAAGAACCTTTTGATTTTTTTGGTAGCATCAGATAGGTACTTCCACATAGGCATGTGTTTTACATGTGGAAGTTGTCGAAATTATTCTAGACTTGAGTTTACTTTAGTTAGAAGGAATTAATTAAAGTAAAATTGTATTTATTAGTGAATTGATTTAATTAAGGACATGCTTAACATGCAACATGTAATATAATTATTAAGTGGTTTTGAGAAGTAATCTCAACCGTATATCACTTTGAAGATTAGAAATAAATTTTAACTCATGACTATAAAAGAAAGGTCAAGGTATAGAAGAAGTCACTTTTGATGAGAGATCAAAGTCAAAGACTTGTTTTAAGGGAGTTGACATGGTGGGGACTTGTGTGATATACACTTGTGAGATACTTAGTGAGAGATCAAGGTTGAGGATAGAAAAGAAGGAAATTTTCTAGAAAGGAGTGTAGGAGCAAAGAAGGACCTTTTCTTACACTAGAGTGAAGTGATCTCACTGGTTGGGTGAAGAGATTCCATCCAAGTGTTGATGAGAATATTGAATAAAAAAGGAATGTGATTCAAGATATTGATAGGTGGAGAAGGAAATTCATCTAGAGGTAATATAGGTCAAGGAGGAGAGAGAGAATAAGTAGCCATAGGTCAGTTTCAAAGGACAGAGATCAGAAGAGGCGTAAAGTCATATGAAGTTTTCTGTATGGGATTTACGTACACATCCGCAGGTCTCAGAGGAGATAGACATGGATATCCACAGGTCAACGAAGGTAAAGGAATGGAAATCTGAAGTCATACAAGGGAAAGTCGCAGATGCATTAGAAAACATGTTGGTACAAGGTCATATAGAAGCACTGGAGTTTCCTGTTTTGCATGCAGTGTATAATTATCTCAGTGGGACATTATCCTTGTTATGGGAGCCTTGATTTGACCTTAATAAAATAATCATTGGACTAGTTTTCTCTCCGAGGGTTTTCCAAGGGTTTACCCAAAATTCTTGGTGTTCTTATGTGCTTGATTTGGTTTCCTTGTTTATGCTTCCACTACATATTTAGTTGATTACTTAATTGTGTGTTGAGTAGATAAAGTGATTTTATCTTGGAGATAATTGTTGGGTGTTGAGTAGAGTGGTAACATATCAACATGGTATCAGTTCATACCAAGGATTGAATACGGTTGGGAAAATTGACAGAACCGTGTCTTTAATCAAACTTTTCCATCTCCTCCATTCCCGAATGTGATCGAAAATGTGCATAACCTTGTCTTCCACAAAGTTGGAAACAAGTTTTTTATTAGCATCATACCAAACATGGAGTTGGAAATGGTTGAGAAAAACCATGGCAAGGTCACCACAACTCATGTACTTGGACCTCTCTAGTTCTATGTACCATTTTGCAATGATCCTAGTGAGGGTACACTGGAATAATAATAACTGGATCGAGTCGTCATTTAATGAATTGGACGAGCACCATAAGTGAAATGTCGTAACGCGGTATTGTGTATCTTCACCACTTTTCCCTTAGAAATCTGGGATGTACGATGGTAGTTTGGTGGGGACTGTAGGCCATATTGGGTCATGACAAATCGGGTCGTTCATCAACTTAGACAAATCTGGAAAATGGAGAGTTTCTAGAAAATGCAGTCTGGGCTGCATCATTGACTGATTAGCAGCTTGAAAAGAGGTTCCTGTATTGTAACTAACACCAGGTTGGCAGTAATATTTGGTCGATGGACCAAATATTTTTGTAAAACCTTATTGGATCTAGTTAAACGGAGGATAACATCCACTCATCTGATTCCCATATGGAAAAATAGGGTTGGCTCCTGTCAAACCCCCTTGCGATGAAACTAGCCCTTGCATGGGGTTATACTGACTGAGAAAGGGGTTCCCCCCTCATCACATCCCTTGTGAAGGGATGGACCCTTGCATGGGATTCCATTGAGCTTGTAAGGGGTTTCCCCCTGCCGGCACTGCGGACCTAGTGAAATGATTGCTCATGAATCCATCGTATAGTGTGAATGGAGTAGAAGTGGATGGCATGCTAGGGGCGCTCGTAGAAGAAACCCATCCTCTGAAGTGGTTATGACTGCAATACAAGAAATCACCGCTCCCAATGGATGGAATGATGGAGGATTATGACATCCACCCCAAGCGATCACTTGGTAAGGAATTGAATAACTGCCTGCACCAATGTTAGAAACTTGGGATGTTGATTGGGAGGTAGTCAACGCATTGAGCATGGCCATTGATGGCATACCGAAATAAAAAGTGTTCATAGTCGACGAGAATGACATGGATACACTCATGGAAGGAATGGAACCAACGACCAACAAAGAAGTGTTGTTGATAGAAGCGACTATGGTGGAATTAACCACACTAGTCATTATGTTAGATACACCAGGCGAAAAGATCCCGCCGGTGACTATTTCCGAAGTGGGAGTTGTAGGAACTCGACCCATAAACTTTTGAAGTGTCATTCTTAGTGTTCCAGTGAAGAGGGCTACTATCAATAAAGTCCAGTCTAGGAGGGGGAACTTGCACCATAGGTGATGAGAAATTTCTAGTTGATGGAGGGTTATAATTCAGAGCATATTCTTCATATCTGATATCTTCAATAGTTACAACCTCCAGTTCCAAAGAGTTAATCTCTAAGGGCTTTGTATTCATGATATTGAGTAGACCAATAGGTACAAAAGCATTGGATATATCAAGATGAATCCTTAGTGGAGGCTGGGAAGAATTGTTTCTAACCTCCTTTTCTAGGGGAAGGACTTGAATTCTCCTCGATCTACGAGGCGACTAGTCAGCCACTTTGAGTTTTCAACTCTCGGGTGACCACATACATGCCTACCTGAGAAACTCTACGACGATTGAGCACAACACTAGAAAAAATCTTGAATTGAAACAATAGACACAAATGACCTTGCTAATATCCCCACTTAGGTGGATTAGGTCTTGAGATCACAATAGTCACAAGGCATGGAAAAAAATCTTCCAGATAGAGGCATGGGTTTATTAAGTCTTGTGGACCAACGAACAGAGGAGTGAGAAGAATTTATCTAGACCTCTACTAACCATCATTATCCGATGCAAGTACCAATGCTTTGCGGGGCACCCTCCAACAATATTGAAAAGTGTGATGTGAAATCCACCCCAGGTACCACAACAAACACTCGTAGTCACCTATGAGATCCCTAGGAATGTCCACTAAGTTCACCAACTCATAGTCAACATCAGGGGGGTACATTCAATAGTATGAATCAAACATATGGGTAGGGTAGCTAAGCTTGAAGCCTTGAAAGCACTGCCTCTCATGGAGGTATGAGTACTAACAAAACCCTCAATATACGATCTATCCACTATGCTCAGTTAAGCATCCGAGGGTTCTCTCCTTGACTCTCCTTTATGGGACCTCATTTTTAGATCATGTGTTAGAGGAAGCTCATGACTATACTTATATGACAGTTGGGTTTAGGCTCTCCCTAGCCTATAACTAGTCTATTCACCCTACAAAATGAAAATCTCTAATAAATTTTATTTAGCATTCATTTTATGGGGCTTTTCGTTACTAAAAAGGTATAGATGAAAATTATATGATGTTTTGACGGACTCAGAGAAAACACTTTAAAAACATAAAGAAAAATGAATGTGTTTTCTTCACTGAAAATAAGAAGTGCTAACAACGCTTCAGACAAACAAACTTTTTTTTTTTGTATTTTTGAAAATGAAAGAAATATACTTTTAAATGTATGAAATATCTCTAAACTACTTTTCCCTATGGCCCTAAGATTATTTGTAAACAATCATGCATAACATAGAGAAAGAACTTGACACACTGAACTTATTTTCTTTTGGCAAATGCTAACTTTGACCGAAATCATTAACTATCAAAACAAGCAGAAATTATGAAGGCCTAAGTTCCAGCAAACAATTTAATTTCTTAATGAATTTATAGGCAAAGGAAACAACAGAATAAAACTAACAACCAATCTATTTTTGTTTTTTCGTTAAAAGAAATGAACATGCAACTAACAAGGAAACAATTATTTTTCTTTAAAAAAAAAAATGGGGGGAAAAGAGAAAAAAGAAGAAAGGAAACAATATCTAACCACTATAACAACAATCAACTTGGAAATCAGCCCAAATATACAATTGACCCTTCAATTGATATTAACAACCCTAAAACTCAAAGACTAACTTACAAGAAAGAAAGCAAGAACCTTTTAAATAAAGTGAGAGTTTTCTCATACTTTAAGCAACAATCAAGAGCACAAACCAACTCAAGAGGCTCAGTGAACACCGAAGAACCAATTTAGACCAACCAAATTTGAGCAAGAGACTTAAAAATTCAAGACAATTATACATAGGTTTGTGATTGTGTAAACTATGACTTGTGGATATCCGCAGGTCATACAAGTGAAACTCACAAATATCTGTGACTCATGAAAGGACAAAATGTGGATAAATTAATTAGGTTTGAAAAATAAAATTGAACCCAAAAGGATGGCTTGCAAAAATTTTTGAAAACATTTCTAAATAAGGAAATCTCTGAAAATAAAGTCCAAAAACAGGAAAAATTGCAAAAACCTAAGAAAACCAAAGAAACCTTAAAACTTACCCAAGATAGGGAAATCCTCGTTATGGTCGCCAATTCTATTATGGGTTTTTTTCCCCGTGACTTTGAGTCATGTCACAACAAATATTGACCAAGTGAAAGACAGAACCCTAACCCACACACAAGACTTGTAATGAAATGACTACTTTATCAGAGAGAGAAGAAAATTTCACACATTGTATCCTTATGTTCGGTGTTATTCCCCACTTTAGACCCTAGTACATCTCTTGACTCTTTCTTGAGTTAACCTGCAAAAGAAGATCAAGAAAGTGTTGCAACAAGGTAGTTATAACATAAAATCACACAAGTAACTCATAGATAGATTCAAATATGAAGAGTAATTAGACATAAGTAAACAAATTGAATCAATACTATGCAAGTATGGGGAAAACATAACTCTTTATTATCAATGGTAATAGAAGTGGTTACAACCTGACTGCAAGCCTCAGCACTGCCTTGAATCCAACTGCCTAGGCTCCTCCAAAAGGTCCTTCAAGCATCACTAAGCAAGATTTCCCTTCCTTTGATGACCCAATAAGGATAGAAACACACATTATGGCCATATAATGAAAATGAAGGAATGTTGGAACAGGTTCTAGGTCACATAGATGTTACTCAGAGGATGAAGGGGACTAGGGAGACTTGCAATTTCTTCAGCATAACTTTGCACCTAGGTTCTCCTCCTCGTACATGCCCCTAAAGGTGCCTTTATACCATCCTCAATAAGTTAAGGAGGTTGAATTCCATTTGGTATTGGATCAGGGAGGTTGGGAAATGATCCCAACCAAAATCCCCACCCGAAAATGTGGAATTATTTTATTTTTTATAATGGTTTAGGGAATCAGTGGGTTGTACACTAGCAAGGCGCAGATGTTTGCGTGTTTCACAAAGGTGACCCATAGATATAAGCACAACCACTTTTTTTTAGGTGGCTTTGATGAGGAAAGTTGGGATTTAAGCTTGCAAGTTAAGGACAAGGACTAATTCATATCACAATGCAAATAGTGTGGAAAATTATGGTGTAACAAGAGGGAGATAGCCAACAAGACCATAAGGCAGGTCATGAGAAAGATGGATAGAGAGAGGGAGGGGGTAGATAGAGAGAGAGAGGAGGGAGAGAAGAGGAGGGAGGGAGAGAAGAGGAGGGAGGGAGAGAGCCAACAAGATAAGAAGAGAGGTCGAGAGTGATATGGAGAGAGAGAGAGGGAGGTAGAATGAGGTCATTGCCTAGGTCATGGTTTAATGGTAGCTTTGCGATTTGTTTTCTTTGCTCATGTAAATTATATGAATTTCCTTAAGGTCTATAGAGCATAGCATAGTATGTATAAGCTTTGTTTTCATGTAATATACAAAGTAATATTTTCTATGTGAATTTATTAATCAAGATTTGTGTGTAGGTTAAAGATGATGAAATATATAGGAGAATCAACAAGTCATGGAAGGTCTCCTTATTTTGGGCACTATGATTTCTTTGATGAGAATATTTTGCAAACATTATTCATACAAATGAAGTAAGTTAAAATCACAATTGATATATGGCTATTAAGTCCATTCAAGTACTAACTCAACTATGATATATGTTTATCCATACCATTCTAGTAAACCTTTTACAACGGTTTAGGTCATCATCTAGGTCTAGATCTAGGTCTAGGTCATGATCATGGTCATGATCTAGGTCTAGGTCTAGATCGCTGTGCTAGCCAAATTACCGTAATTTTTATTAATGACCATATTCGGAGCCAAAATTCATATGCATGAAACAATGTTTTTTAACTTTTTCAATATGAAACAATGTTTTTTAACTTTTTATTTAACTTGAATTGAATCTGAATTATAAAAATTAGAAGGTTCCAAAATTTATTTTAAAAAATGAAAAACAAACCGTATAGATGTCTCTTATCCTAACACCAGTGGTCTCTGTCTCCAAACATATTTGGTACACAAATCACGATTCACAGTTGTATCGGTTCAAAAGTCTTATTCAATTTTTACATATTTACGCTGAAAGGTGTATACCTATTGACAATGAGCACAATTAATGATCTTTTAACCTTATTTAACCTTAAACCCTAATCTGATGGCTATGCATTGAAGATGCTGGCATATTCTTAGTCGTCCTCCA
>SNQJ01S0163143.1:6023-27392 GCA_010110895.2 Picea sitchensis | reverse complement strand
CAAAAGACTCTTGGTTGATTTTCATTCAGGATTTTGTGGTGGGCATTTTGCAGCCAAAACTACTGCCCACAAAATCCTTAGAGCAGGTTACTACTGGCCTACTGTATTTTCAGATGTGCACAAAATGGTTAGGGGTTGTTAGCAGTGTCAGTTGTTTACTGGGAAGCAGAAGCTAGCAACCTTACCATTACAGCCAGTAGTAGTGGAAGCCCCTTTTCAGCAGTGGGGGCTTGATTCCATTGGTCAATTCAAAGATAATTCAAATAATGGCTATACTTGGATAATCACGGCAACTGATTATTTTACAAAGTGGGTAGAGGCTATACCCACCAAGTCAACAACCGATAAGTGGTCATGGACTTTCTTGAAGACAAAATTATCACTAGATTTGGTGTGCTAGCAAAAATAACTATTGATAATGCCAAAGCCTTTAGTTCTACAGAATTATCCTCGTTCTGTTTTAAATATGGCACTATATTATCCCACTCTTCAAATTATTATCCCCAAGGCAATGGTCTTGCTGAGCCCAATGGGTGACTAGGGTCTAGGAATATTGTAAATGACCATGCTAGACATCTCCTAGAGTCTTGCGGAATTCCGTCAAGTCTAAGTAGTATTTTTTATTTTTTTTAAATTACCCAGTTAATGGTAATTTTAGTTAATTTTGATGTAAAAATGTAAAAACTAAGTCATTGGGGATTTTGATAGGGGTATGAGTACTCAAAAGAAATGGAATGAGACCCCCTACACCCTTGGACCAATTTTCATCTCAATTGGACAAGTTTTTCTATTTCATTGTCCATGAGGAGTCCAAGTCAGTCTTGAGTCGGCAATTTAATTGCTTAATTGGCAATGTCAAAATGTCATTTTTTGTTAAAAATGAAGCAAAAAGGTTAGAGAAAGAGTGGGAGATGATGCTAAACCCCTTTCCTAAGCTAGAGAAACACTTTTCCTAACTTAAACACCCCCCTCACCTAGCCACCACTTCATACAACTCATCTACCTAAGGAAGTTGCGCCCCCCTTGGTGAGAAAGTCAAGTAAAGTGAAAAATTAAAAGAAGAAACCCCCTTTCTCCCTAAGTACACCCCCCATGGTCTAATTTGTTGTTGGACTATGTCAAAGGTGTTTCCCTTACCCCCTCACTCATCTACCAAAAACCTAAAAGTGCGTCCCCCTTGAGATGCTCAATGACTCTTGATTGAATGACACTTGGAGAGCATCCAAGAGGGGTCACTCTTGGCTCCCAAGTATAAAAGAAAGCCTCCCCTCCCTCATTTCACAACATCTATTCTCAGTGTATTGTTACTATACCAAAATCTCTCCTCTCCCACTCTTCTCTCTTTCCCTCTTTTGGCTCTTGCTCTTGTGTAAAGCTTGTTGCAAGTATTTGCATCAACCTTTCTTGGTGAATAAAGAAATCTTTGGAGGATCCATGGTGTTGAGAGTCTTCTTGGTGCCATCTTATTATTGAGGTGATCTTGTTCTTTATGGTTTTTCTTATGCATGCTTAGCTTATAGATCTAGAGTAGGAATTCCAAGCAAAGTATTTTGCTTGGATATATTTCTGTTAGTCTTATCATAGATCTAGTGAGTTTCTATTTAGTAGTTTCAAAATATTTTGTTTTACTACTTAGATCTACTGACATCCCCTTTGTTCTCGTAGCTTGGTATTCAAGATTTGCAGGATTACCTAAGGGTTTTATGTGAAGATTTCAGATCTGGAAATCTTCCATTTCACCCACTTTCAACCTCTAAAAAATTTTGTTTCATATTTTTGTTCATTTCCATTATGTTTTTGGCATTCTAACATGTTTGGATAGGTCATATAAATCTATTTTACTTGCTGAAATTTACACAGAAAATTTTTGGTTATTGCTAACAGAAATTTTCCCAAGTTTTTGGTGTTTTTGGTGTTTTTGTAGCTTTTCCAGCAAGGTTTGTTTGTTGATTTGTTGCAGGTCTGCATCAAAAAGGAGGATCTACAGCCCAATTGGGGCCCTAAAACGTCCAAGAAAAGCCTCCTAAGTTGAGGTAATATCTTCCCAACATCTTTTCTTTCTTCCTCTATTGTAAGCAAGCCCAAAGAGAGTCTCTTGGGCTTGCACTTCTCTAAAGATTTAATTTTCTGCACTTTTATTTTTCATTTGCCTACACCTTGCATAGTGGATTTGCCTAACCACCCATGCAAAATCTTATGGCTAGTTAAGTAGTTTTATTTCAGCATTGCATTTCCTTTTCAAGTTTGTCCCACTTGTCCTTAAGGAAAGGTTGTGTGGTTAGGTTCTATTTATTTACTTCCAAGTCAAGTTGTTTCATTTCTTGCTTTTATTTTTCACCCACTTGGGCACAAAACCGGTAGGCTTGTCCTCCATCTTGTGTCTTTGTTGAGGTTGCAAGTAGTTTAATTTAATTTTAAGTTATTTCATTATTTATTGTTTGCCCACACCCTGTAAAGAGGATTGGCTTTGCCACCCATGCAGTACCGTAAGGTTAGGTATATGGTTGATGGTTTATGCTTCTATTTTTCAAGTTCATGTGATATATTTATGGTTTAGAAGCACATCATTTCATTTGCTTAAGCCCATGGAGGGATAATTTATTTACTTGCAATTTACTTTCTTTTAAGCACTTAACTCAAGGTAACTTCTAATCACTTAATCAATCTATCTTAGGCTCTAGGGGATCAATTTATTTAGCTTAATTAGATCACCCTTAACTGTTGCAACTTTTTCCATCAAACAAGGGACTTGTGGAGGCGACTTGGGGTGCTAAATCAAGGATGATCTCACGACACTAGGTGTCCCCCTTGTTGAGCACCCTTGTTTCCTGGATTGACCTGTGGAGCTAGGGTAAGGCCTTGTTTGCCTTGCTTATTGAGCACCCAGCAGTCCTTTTGGCCAAAGCGGTGGAAGTTTTGGGGAAGTCACCTAGTCTAGGATTGCAACTTCACCTAATCAACCTAAATTCTAAAATCTACTCATAAGCAACCTATGGTTTAACTTCATCATTCATTTTCATGGTTCATGCTCTTTACTTTCTGCAATTTCATTTCAAGTTATCTTTCAAGCAATCTTATTGAGCATCTTGTGGTGGTTGAATAATTGATCTTAAGTTGCGCATTAGTGTCTGTGGAGGCTATCTTTCAAGTTTTATTTCTCTTCCTCTTGAGTTGCGCACTTAGCCCGTGGAGGCTTTCTTTTGTGGCTTGGTCTCCCCTTGAAGTTGCGCATTTGATCTTTTGAGCAACCCCCTTGAAGTTGCGCACCTCTCTTGGGGCACTTCAAGCTTGGGAGTTGAGTTGTTTGTTGTCTTGTGGATGCAATCTTGATCTATCTCCTTCTTTTCCCTGCAAAATCAATTAGAGTTAGTTCAACTATTGCTCTACTAGAAGTTAGATCTAACAAGTGCTTGCTTATTTCATTTGTAGATAGTTGTACTTTGTATTGTGTAGCATCTAGAAATTCTTTGCATTTTTTGTTTTTGTTAATAGTTATTTCAATTCTTTTGTATCTAATATAATTGTAAGGGTTTTGTATAGTTATTCTTTGCTTTGTAATTAGTTCTTTGTGTAACTTAGTTGACTCCATTTTCCCAACCTTAGGCACTAGTCTTAGTTGGCTTAGGGAAAGGTTTGCTTTTGCATTGAAATTTTGCATTTGCATTGCTTGCCTCTCATTTAGGTTATTTTCCCCCTACCCTTTAACAAATTAAAATTAACTCCTAGATTTCACCTAATAACTCACATAGTAACTAGGGTCTACCCCCTTTGGCTTCCCTAGGAGTAAGCCTAGATGGAAGGAGTTCAAGTAGAGGTGACAGTGGGCTTGAACTTAGGCATTGTGCCTCCGAGGTCACACTAAGTGGATTGAGACTTAGTCCACGTTTGCAAGTGTGTATAAGGACGGCAACAGGAGCAAGACTCACCGCTACTCCTGGACCAGGCTGGTGGGGATGGATACTGTTGTTGATGATGAATGGACTATACTGAAGAAAAGAGGGGCCATGCTCAAGTCCCCTACCTCTCGGTACTCCATGTCTAGGACCTTTGGGCCTCGAGACGTGATCTCCTTAGTTATCCCTAGGGTAGGGGATAACAGGGATTATTATTCCTACCCTACTCTAACATAGGAAATTGTCAATGCAAGGTAAAATCAAATAGCCAATGCAACCATCGTACTATCTCACCAACACCATGAGATCTTCCCTTGTGTTTGGTTATGAACCAAAACAAGGATACATCCATCATCTGATAACCATATGGTGGAATCTCCATCACAACTTGGCTGGAAATGGAAGTAGGTTTCTGCAAATGGAAAAAGACACCAAAATCACACCAATATTGGCATGTACCGCCGCAAGATTACTCTATCCATTGTTGGATAGTGCTGTTGTAATCGTCATCTCTGAAATAATCATAGGGAAAGCCCACATCAAACTATGAGATATCATCAAAATTACCCTCAAACAAAGGTTTAGGCGGCTCCAACAAAGATCTGCAATAACTATCTGTGCTGCTTTCTATCACACATGCACATGAATGAAGGGACAAAATTTCAGATCTGAAAAAATTATCCAAGTCATAATCTATGGCTTACTGCCCTTTCTTTGGTCGCTAGAAACTTCTACAAGAAACCACAATCTAAAAACTATGTTGTCCAAAAATAATTACTGCCTCAAAAAGACATCTTCTTACTGATTTTTCATATACAAATTGTGTAAAAGGTGAAGAGATAAATAGCTGAATTTTTTTTTCACTTTGACTATCATAAACATGTCCCATATGTTAAAACAAATTTACACTATTTAGGAGAAAAAATTGCTGGAAATTTCTGCAATCAAACGTCAATTGAAAACACTATTGTTCCAAACAATTTGCAACCCTAAAGCCACATCTTCCAACTGGATTTCCATGTAAAATTTGGACAAGGGCTGAAAAAATAATTGCTGGAAAATTTTTCAGTTTTTATTTCCTTGAAAACACCCCTTATGTGCACCAAATCAGACTCAGCATTGAGAAAACATGGTTGTTCGTCAACTAAGGAAAAACACTTCACATAGCTCCATTATTTTGGGCTGTCCAAGAGACACAAGATCTCAAAATTCTGCATTAGAGCTTTCACTGTCGGTATCATATGTAAGATTTCCATCAAAATACAAATAATTTTATCCCATCTATGCCACCAATCTGAAAAAGAATCTCAATATTTTCATGCTCTTGGCTGACCTGTTCTTCCTCACATGAGGGGATAAGCATATCTGGAAAAAAATTATCTTCAAAGGACCTTTTTTTACAAAATCTGCCCTCTCCATATCATCAACAAATGCATTATTAAATCCAGAAATTTGAGAGGGAAAATGGTTTATCAAACCCTTGTCTTCAAGAGATGATGAAATGGATGTTTGAGTGCCTTCATTTGATTTTTCATCACCAATATCTTCTTCAAGAGGAGCTGCAATAAGATCTTCAATTACCTCATCACACTTATCTTCTTTCAAATTTGAAATATCATGCATAAGGGACTCGCGATGAAAGAGAATGCTGGTCATCCTTATGAGATTCATTCTTAGGCTTCCCTTGGTATAGCATGCTATATTTTTCATTGATATATTCATCCAAGGACATCAAGCTCTCTTTCAAATCCTCCATTTCTACCAAGAGAGAACCTGAGGGGTTACTTTGACATGTATGGATTGAGTAACATATTGATATCTTATCTTTTCCATACTCACAAAGTTGAGAATTTGTTGGATGCAAGTCTCAAGTTCCATCCTCGCTGGTGATTCTGTGCTTGGGTGCATACTATCATTTACTCAGCTATGTATACTATAGCCATTGTACCTAGTGATGCCCACTAGATACTATCGTAACTACACCTAGTGGTGTCAAGTGATAAATAAATATTAAATTCACAACAAGAAGATGCTACCACCTTGGTATGTGCGTATTGAGCTCCTATGTTATAGGAGGTGCAAGTTGCAAACTAAAACACAAAAGAAAAATAAAAATAGTAATAACGTTTCCCAAATAATAAAGCCAACATAGGCAAAATTAATTTGTATAAATGGGTAGTCAATAATCACAGTTCCATTGATTCATTTGGTGCTACTTCAAGTCTACAAAATCAAGTCTACAAAATTTGAAGTAGAAACTGAAGATACAAAAAGGAAGCTTAACAATGCTTTTATGAAAAAGAATGCTCTGCAGTGTAAATCCTCATTAGAATCTATTATATAACACCGACATAAGTGAACAAAATAACATATGAAACGGACTATATAAGATAGAAGCAAATTTGTTTAAGGATACACNAAGCTTAACAATGCTTTTATGAAAAAGAATGCTCTGCAGTGTAAATCCTCATTAGAATCTATTATATAACACCGACATAAGTGAACAAAATAACATATGAAACGGACTATATAAGATAGAAGCAAATTTGTTTAAGGATACACAGCTACTATTGTGGTACCTTTTCTTGCTCCGGTGTATATCTTTGCTTGCCTTGGCTTTCCCATCGTAAATAAGCCTTGATTTTTACAAGGTCCTCGGGTGCAGAGATTGTAGGGATGTTTATATCATCTCTTGGTATATCAATGTGAATGTTCTGACCATTCAATTTAAACCTGACCAAAAAGAGACTTTTATTTTCATATCTTTCTCTTCCCTTCACACCCTTCCCATAGATAAACAAGATCAAAGAAGATAATTTTATTATGTCTATTATTGACCGAAAAAAGAGGTCAATGGGATTCAAAAGTACGATGTAAAGTAAAAAAATACTCACCATTTGTCTGTGGCTTTATCTTTCAAGGTGAATTCAATTGAACATATTTTGGGATCCCATATTTCCATATTCAAGGATAATACGTCCCTAGACTGCAAACCATGGAAGTAGAGGGAAGATAAGCATGGAGTTACGTTTGAGCCCTGAGTTTAGCCAGTGAAAAACGAAAAACATGAATCAAATGATAATCTAGAGTGGGCTTTCATTTTGAAATACCTTTTCAAAAGGAGTTTGCAGTGCTATCTTCCTATAGTTTGTTGTTCCAGTAGGCCACTGTGATTGAGATGGAATGGCCCAATTCCTACAAAGAATTCACAACATAAGATATCAACAATTAACAGTATGATGGGGATGGTGAAAAGTGATGAGAAGCTTACTTGTGAGTAGGATGAAGAAGACCACCCCAGTGAAGAATTAAGGAACGCGAGGAATTTGGAACTTGAAAATCTATGTGGGCCGGGTGCCCACTCGAAGCCTTCACCTGTACCAAACGAATTAACCGGAAACAGAAATTGATTGTTCAAAATATGTTTAATTGATTTAGAGTCAATCGATAGTATTAAAAGCAAGCATGATCTTGGAAAACTGAAGGGTGGTTAAACAATTCATTGATTAGTTTGCACACGGACCTGCAGCTGCAAGCCTCCATCGAGCTGGAAGTTGTGAGTGGTCTGTTTGTTCACCATTTTTTCACCGCCACCACCAACAACGCCGCTTTTCTGGAGTGTCTGCAAATTTAAGCTTTTCTGGAGTGTCTGCAAATTTAAACTAATGGAGGAGGAATGAGAATCAAATAAAAAAATGAGTATAAAGGTAAAATAAGCCCAAAGTGGATTCCCACTATAAATATATATCCCGTGACTCCGCGTGTCAAGGAATCCGATTCAGCCAACAACAACGGCATCTTTTTTTCGGAGGTAGTTTTTGATTGAAGTACTTTTCAAGCCTCTGATATACCCATTAATAAAGATCGCAGAGTGATCCCTTGTTTGTATCAAAAACTTTTCTTTAATACACCCATTAATAAAGATCGCAGAGTGATCCCGTGTATTTATCAAAACTTTTCTTTAATATACCCATTAATAAAGATTGCAGAGTGATCCATTGTTTGTATCAAAACTTTTCTTTAATGAGATAGTTTAGGTTTATGTCCTATATTTAATGTTCTAAAAGAAAATTGTAATTCATATAAATTTGTAGAGCGTTTATGCAATAAATGTAAACTTATCCATTTCGTTTTTTGAGTTTATATATGGTTCCTAATAAAATTAGTTTGATTTCTGAATTGACATAATCTAAAATGTATCCCATAGGTTTATAATTAACTTCGGAATTTGTCTTGAATTCTATAAACTTTGTTTAAAGAAGTGTTCTATAATTAACTTACCTTGTTCAGATAAATGGAAATTGTATATTTTTTAAATTTATTATTAAATATTTAATTAATATAATATAATTTTTATTAATCCTTAGATGTGGTGATATTGGTTGGGGCAGGGGGCATCCACGTGGAGCATTCGATAGCCAACCTGTCATGTGTTCTAGCTTAGTCTAGAGGTGGGATGACCACAAGCTCTCAGTAGTGTGAGGTGATGGCAAGTTCATGTAGTGGGGAGTATGTCCTCCTGGTTTCTAAGCTCTGAAATGATTTTGGAGTTCAATTTGGTTCGAAGAGGTATAGAGATTGGACAGAGCAAGTTATGTTGCGGAGGTGAGTTGTAAATGGAGAGGGTACAAAGGGAGGTAATGCAAATTATGTTCGAAGGAGGGGGAGTCTAAGTGCTCAATTGATTTGAGCAAATCAAGAACCATGAGTGTTTGGTCTTTGATGTTTAGAACTAGAGACTAGAATTTTTGAATTTGGGTCGACACAGGAGGTAGACTATGGCATGATTACTCGGGCTAGGAGGCGAGGGATAGCTCGGCCTTGTTGACAGTGCTTTTGGATGGGTTTACATGTCGAGGAATTCATCGAGGGTGGCAGGTGGTGAGGTCAAGGTCGAAGCCTGGTAGCTAGTAGTGTTTGGTGGTGGTTTATAGAATGGCTAGGGGTAATGGTAAAGGGGGTAACATGAGGAAACGTGCAACGAGGAGAAATGACCAAGCTTCGTCATCTCGAAGATCGATATCCTCCACTAGAGCGATAATAGAATCCTGGATAGTAGGAAATAGATTACATGACAATGCTAGGTAATTGTTGGTTATACCCTTTCTCTTTAGCCATTTACCACTACAGATTGACCCCGGTTCATAACCAAGAAGCTTCCCAACAAAATCCCTTAAGACTATCGGCCCCTCTAGTTACCTAGAAGGCAACGCAATACATAGAGTGCAGTGCATTGTCTCACCTGAGATAGCTCTTATGGGTGGTTGCAATACTCAGGTTTTGCAACCTAGGACTGAGCGAGATCTGTGATTGTATGTCGCAACCTTTATCTAGTCTATTTAACATCCTATTATAACATTTATTCTACATATGCATGTAAAATACCAGATCTACTTAATCACTTCATTCATTCAACATTCCAAACACAAAGACACATTCATTCAATTCCACAACACGACATTACCATGGTTCATCCCCTCTTGGGTTACGTCCACAAAGATCTGGCTCTTAGGCTTTATTATGGTTTAGAAAGATATTACGTTGCGTGTGTTTACATTCTTAGTCATCACTCTCCTCAGCGGCTCCTCGACCCCTGCAAGGTTAACTAGATCGCACCAGGCTCCTCGGCCTGCGATCTAACCCTCGGGATCGAGTCACTTGTTCCCTCCTTAGCTCACCAGCTTAATGACTTGTACAGTTCTTACAGTACCCTTCCTCTCTCTTTCTCCCTATTAGCCTCTCATGTCACTCTCCTCTCTTAACTTCTCCCCCCTTTTCCTCTCCTAAGTACTACTTATTTATATTTCCATCTCACTAGCCATTACAATGTATTAGAAAAGCCCTAACCCTAACATCATTAGGTCTTCCATGCATGCGCGTGTGCTACTTTTCCTTCCAGCTATCGCTTTCCTCTTACATGCCTTTCTTCCCAAAATAACCTTTCTTTCTGATTCGGCCTGCTTCCAACAGGCCCCCAGCACTGACATGTGGCTCCTCCCGAGCCACCTAACCCTAGTGTGCTTCATCAATCTCTCTTGCAATTGCTTGGAACTTCTCTGTGAGCTTCGTTGCTTGTGTTTGGGCCTGCGTGGTCTTCTCCTTGAGTGCATCCAATACCTGCACTGCAATCTCATCGTTGACCATCCTTGCACACTCTGCCAGGGTTTGTGCCATATTTGTTTTGGCTTCCTCTGTCTGTGCAATGACCTCTGGTGCTCGCTCCTGGAGCGGTTCTACTTGAGCTTGGCGCTCCTTTTTCTATGTCTACGCAACTATGAGTTTTGCATGCAGTTTCTTCATATCCTGTGCTCCTTTGACGAGCTCCGTGATCGGCATTGTCTTCTGCCTCTACTTGAGGTACTGGATAGTTGCACTTATCCTTTCTCCTTCCTAGTCCCACTGCTGGACTTGCTGATCCTCTTCCAGCTTCGTCCAGAGCTGTGTTGCTTTGTTGAATAAGTCAACCGCCGCATGGACTTGTCGCTCTATCTCCTTTATCTGCGTTGTTGCCTCCTACTTCCTTTTCTCCTTCACCTCTGGTGAAGTGGTAGGTGTGAGCTACTCCCGAAGCTGCTCGATCTCCTATTGGTATTGATCGATTGTCTGCACAATCTAATCAATCTTATGTGTCACTATGAGTTCAGCCATGTGCGCGTTCTTTAGGATTCTCTCATAGGCTACGACCAATTTCTTCTCTAGCCTATTCACACGGTCCTTCTCATCTTTGGTCTTGAGCTTAGCCTGCTTGAGTACCAATTCCAGCTCATCCTGATTGTCCTTTTCATGCTGCAATTCCACTGCATCTATGTGTGCATGAGACTGTACCTCCTGTGTGATGCTGACTTGCAGTTTATACAAGGCCTTGGTTGGTATCCACGTCAATACCAACTGTATTTGAGCCAAGACCTTTAGGGGTGTCTACCCCATGATTTCATCCATACACAACATGTTGGGTGTGACGTGAAATGTCAAGCTCGGTTGTGCTGTCGTTTAGATCCTGTCCTACTCGCTTGATCCAACTTCTCCTCCTATCTATGATGTTGATGGGACCGTTCCTACACTATTGTCGGTTGCCTACACTTCTTTGAGATGCTTGAGGAGCTGTCGCATGTGTGCCAACTCTTCCTCAATTATGTCCCTTTGGCGCACATCATTATCGAAATCCTCAACTATGTGATCCTGGATCATTTGGGCCACCATGTCTGCATCATCCTCGATGATCATGTATTCTGGGGGTGTTTTGTGTGCCTTCGCCTTCTTACGCACACCCCCCATCTGGATGACTGGCCTCTTAGTCTGGCCTTGCTCCTGTAGAGTAGCATTTGATGTAGTTCCCTATGTTGTCTTAGCCTATTTCTGATGTACTTGTGGTGCATGTGTGTTGTTCTCCATCCCCACTTGGGCGCATGTCTTGGATGTCCCCCCTTTTTTCTATTGTGCCTTCTTCTAACCTGTCCTTGGTTTCTTGGGCACTGTTATCTCCTCAACATGTGTCTGTTCCTGTCTTACCTCCTCCTCCTCTACCTCTGCAGGTATTTCTCGAATGAGGACCGGAATCCTCTAGTCATCTTCCCAATCCTTAATGGCCATCTCTATGTCTGCCTGCTTGATGCAATAGCGCAATTGTAGCCATTGATTGTCGAGATATTTCTGCGGCTGAATCCACATTGCATGTCTAGTGGCTTTGAAGTTGGCTATGCCCTGATACTGTGCGATTGCTTTCGGTGTCACCCTCCAAGTGTTGGTGATGTTGTCATGTATGTCACTGAGATAGCCTTCGAATATGGTTGCATTCTCTTTTATGTTCTTGGCGTCTGAAGCGGACCCCGACAATAAGTATCGCACTTTGTGGAAGGGATTGCGTCTACTGGAAAAAATAAATACTTCAGCTCCTTCCATCCGATCAAGACTATCAAGATGAGCAACCATGAATAATAAAATTATGTCCCCAGATCCCGCACATCCTTGTATTCGTCTAGGAAGAAATTCAACAAATAAGGGGCCCAACTGAGTGTGGTGCCCTCTGCACACTATGTTGCAGCTGCGACAACCCATGCCGAGACTTCCTCCTTGCGGAATTTCCTGAGTAATTTGCATGCCATAATTTTTGTGGCCATTCTTGTCATAACATAACTAATACGCTTGATGATGATTCCGTGCAACCCCCTTTCGGTGCCATATTTCTTCTTCATTTCCTCGACCAGTGCTTTCTCATTCCTTTTGTCCTCAAGGAACTGCGCAGGATTCTCACGCCGTGATGGCAGCCCTTTGATGTATGTGATGAACTCTACGTCTATTGAGACGAGTTGTTCCATCCACAGATATCCACCACGTGTGACGGCCATCAACTGCTTGACGCAGTTGTTTTCATACTGGCCCCTCCCAAAGTGCGGTAGGTCCAAAAGGCCTAGAATCTCGTTTTTGGCCAGTCCTACTGCCCACTAGATTGGTTGATTAATTGGTTCACCAAAGGGTCCTATACCCACAGTCTGTAGGTAGACTTGCTTAGAGAATTCTGGGAACTTGTCTGTGTTTGTCACGTCATGGTATGAGTACCTCAATTTCTCCATGTGGCCTAATAGATTTGTTGTTATACGTACCCCTTCTGGAATGTGCGGCAAGACAATGGCGGTGGTGGGTTGCCTGCGTGGTGACCTTGGTACTGTCTTCTCGCCCTTTCACTGTGGTGGTTGACTCGAGGTTCCATCCTCCATTGTTCGTTCTTCTGCATACTCCTCTGGTCGACTAGTGACATCTTCCATTGTTTCCTTCTGTGTTTTTTCTGGTGTGGTTGTCTGTGATCTTTCCGACACGGTCATTTCTGCCTGGTTTGGGGTCATCCCATTGACTCTCGGGCCTTCTTTAGGGTTTTTGGGGTGCACTTGGTTGCCTGCGTCCTCATCCTGTTGTCCCTGTCCCTCTTCCAGCACATCAAGGTCCATGCCCACTGGTGTTGTCTGCTGGGTTTCCTCTACAATGGGTGTGGAGCTTCCTGGTGTCGTATCAGGTGACGAGATTTCATCCACATTGACGACTTCTGGAGGTTGAGGTGGTTGATGTTCATTTCCCTGTGTCGGTGGTGGTGCTCTGGTGCTGCTTCGAGGTTGTCTCATAGTCTAGCTTGGTTCTCCCTGTTTGGGTGGTGCCATGTAGGTAAATATGTCGTTCGTCGAGCTTAGTGGCATCTGCAACCTCTGCAAACCTTGACTCTCTACTTTGTATGCTCTATCGCTCTATGCCTTTCCTGATTTCACAATAAACTTTCTTCTCCCGCGTGCTTTCTTTGTATTGGGGTCGTGTGAAGCTTGTCAAAGACATTACCACGATTGTGATTTAACTGAACCGTCGGCTCCTGCATGCTTGTCATTGATTTCCCTTGACGTTGCCAAATGGCGCGATTAATGTGACATCCCATCAGTCATTTCTGGCATTCAATTCCGAGAGTCATCGTCATTTGGCGCTTCTTTTTCTGTATCCATATTTTCCTCTATTTCCGATTTGTAATGACCGTTGGCCTTGTCTCCGTCGGGCTAACATTGTCAAGTGTGCGTGCTCTTTCTCTGTTCGTCGCACTATACTTCTTTTGTTATCTTTTGATGTCCGACACGACGCGACATTTTTTTTCAAGTGATAAGGGGTCGACTGTCCCTATACAGCTCTAGTCAGCTCCCATTGATCATCCATCTGAGTTTTGTGCATCCTAAATCCTTCAAATGTATAGCTCCCCCTTCTGTGACAGTTTTTACTTCGTATGGTCCTAACCAGTGCATTCTGAGTTTTCCTGGATGCTGAAAGGATTTACTGTCATACATCAACACTAAGTCTCCTTCCTTGAAAATTTTCCTCTTGATATGTCTGTCATGCCAAGCTTTGTCCCTTGCTTTTTGGACTTCTTGGTGGAACCCTGCTAGAATCTTATCTTCCTCCATGATCATCAGTTGATTTAGCCTATCCTATACTACCCCTCATTCTGTCATGTTCGTAATCGTTGTTACACGCAGACTGGGTACCATAAATTCTAGTGGCACCACTGCTTCTTGTCCATATACCAATATGAATGGCGTTTGTCCTGTAAACTTCTTGCATGTGGTCCAGTATGCCCACAATACTGCTGGTATCTTTAGGTCCCAATAATCCCTATTAATGTTACATATCTTCATTAGTGCATTTTCAAGGATTTTGATAAAGGCTTCTACTGTTCCATTTGCTTGGGGATGATATGGTGTACTCTTTTGATGATGGACTTCAAATTCCTCAGTCATAGCCTTAATAGTATTGTTAATGAAGTGAGTGCCTTGGTCACTCATCAAAATCCTAGGGCAACCAAATCTAGTGATCACTTGTTCGAACAAGAAGTTTGTTGTTGTCTCTGCCCTCCAATCTTTGATTGGTGTTGCTTTCGCCCATCTTGTCAGGTATTTCGTCGTGATTATAATGTACCTCGCTCTTGTCCTTTTTGTTGGTGGGTCAATTGGTCCCACAAAATTTATTTCCCATTTTTCGAATACTACAAAGTTACCTGTGGTCGCAGGGGCATCTCGTCCCTTCTATTCAGTTTACCAACCCTCTGACATACATCACACTTCTAGCAATATTCTTTTGAGTCTCTTTGAATGGTCGACCACCATAGTCATGTGCGCAATACCTTTTGCGTGGTAGCTTTTCCTGCGTAATGTCCTCCTGCTATTCCCTCATGGGCTTCTGCTAAAATCCTTGGTCTTTCATGTTCTAGCACACATCTTCTCAAGATGAAATCTACGCCCATTTTGTATAAGTTCCCTGGAATCAATTGATAGTCTATAGCCCGGACTACCAGGTTTTCTTTCTGCATGGTGTTATATTCTTGTGGCACAGTCCCTGTACTCAAGTACTGGATAATGTCTATGAAGTATTCATCGATGATCTAGAATGAAAATAACTGTGCATCCAGAAAGTTGTCCTCTAGATTTGTAGGCTCCTCCCCATTCATGATCCTTGACAGGTGATCAGGTCTTGTGTTCAGCTTCCTTGGCTTAACTATTACTTCAAAATCAAATTCTTGAAACAACAATAGCCATCTGCAAATTCTCCCCCCAACACTAACTTGTTGAGTAGGTATTTGAGCGTTGAATGGTCTGTGAACATAAATGTTTCCCCAGTAAGTAATGTTTGAACTTCTGAAGCGCGTAGACCATAGCTAGGCCTTCCCTCTATGCAGTGTTGTAGTTCTGGTCCGATTTTGACAGTTTTCTGCTAGCAAATGTTATAGGATGATCCAATTCCCCTGCTCCTGGTTGCGCCAGAATAGCTCCAAGTGCTATGGTCGATGCATCTACATGTACGTGGAATGTCTTCTCCAAGTCTGGGAATACTACTATTGGTGTGGTTACCATATTTTCTTTCATCTTATCCAGACCATGTTGACAATCCTCATTCCACTGGAACTTTGTGTCTTTCCTTAGCAGTTTCTCCATTGGCACGGTAAGCTGTGCATACCCTTTTATAAATTTTCTGCAGTATTTTGTGTGTCCCAATGTCGCTCTTAGTTGACAGACTATTTTTGGTGGTGGTATGTTAACGATTACTGCAATCTTGGAAGGATCTACTAGTAAACCTTGCTTGCATACTATATGGCCCAATAGTATCCCAAAAGGTGTTTCAAAGATGCACTTCTTGATGTTTAACGATATCTGGCACTATCTACATCTTTCTAACATCATCTTTAAGACCTCTACATGGTATTTCAACAGACTATAGACTGTCCAATTGTCCAAGTATACCTCTAGAAACTGGTGGATAAATTCTTTAAATGCATCTATGACTACTTTGGAAAATATTGTTGGTGCATTCTTCAGTCCAAACAACATGACTGTGTACTGGTAGGATCCCCATTTTGTATAAAAAGTGGTCTTGTATCTATCTTTCGATGCTATCTTGATCTGATGGTAACCTGAAAATCCGTCGGTGAATGAATAGACTTCCTGTCCTCCTACGTTCTCCAACACCTCATCTGTGAAAGGTGTAGGGAATGGGTCATGTAGGCATGCATCATTCAACTTCCTCAAGTCGACGCATATTCTTATCCCGCCTTGTTTTTTCTCCTGAACTACCATCGGGCTTATCCATTCTGATTCTTCCACAAGTTCTATGATTCCAGCCTCTAGCATCCTATCGATCTCAACTTTGACTTTTTGCTTATATATCGGATTTAGTCTGTATGGTCAATGTTTGATCGGTCTTGCCTCAGCTCTGAGTGGTATATTCATTTCACCTAGCTCTCCTTGTATGCCCTTCATTTCCGTGAATGCTATGGGGAACAGGTCATTGTACTCGCACAGTAACTATGTTATGCTTTCCACTATTTATTCATCCTAGTAGTCTCCAATGCTGGCCATTTTGGGATTCTCAATTGTCCCAATGTTGACTTTCTTCACCTTGATCTACGCAACACTTACTTATGATTCTAGGGGTGGACCTTCCACTTATCTTTCGCCTTCAACTTCCTCAATTTGAATATCGTGTCGATCGTCTTCATTCGGTATTTCTTCCTGCACATGGTAGCATGACATCAATTATTTCACTGTCTGTCTGTTCTATTGTTGTTATTTTGTTATGAGTTCAACTTCTGGTTCCTTAATGAATATCACTCCTCTTATTTGTTTAAGTGATGCATCTATGTTAGGGTTCTCATGTTCAAATGAGAAACTGACTGTAAATTTTTGTTGTAGTATTGTCCAACTCGTAGTTCCTCTACGCAGTTCCTGATCTGTATACTAGTTTGTTGGGATGCCTTCTAATGTGTGTATAAAATGATGAGGCCATTCCTCTGGGGGTGTCATTTTCCATAGCGTTATGCACTTCTCTATGTGTTCCACTAGTGCCCCTTGTCCATCATATTTTTGTTGTTGGTTGCTTCTTTGTTCTGCGCCAAACCTAATGCGCAGTAACCGCTTACATTGGTACCAGTCCTTAAATGTTTCTGTTAGCAACATTACTTGTCTTCGGCAAAGGGATACCCGGGTCTGCAGGTTGCACGAGAAGCGCCTAAGCGCAACACACAGAAGAAGCCCTTTTCGGACTTAAAAGCAAGCGAGCAAGCATTTCATTCTTCAGTGGAAAGGATTCAGCGACAGAGCAGAACAACGATTGATGGGTAATTGCAGATTGACCGAGTCGCGTCAAGTATAGCGCTAAAAGTGTTAAGGAAGTCAACGGTCTGAATCCTTCAGAAGGCACTCGCGAAGTTACGAAGGTCATTGATCGCGAGCAGTTCAAGTGCAGTGTTTTTTCTTGAGCTCGGGGTTCGTGAGTTCGAAGGGTGGACCATATCCCTTTGGTTGCGCGAGATTCCGAGTTACGAAAAGTGTCCGAAGGAGGTCAACCGTCGCTGATCATCGCGTCTTGGGACTTCGTGAAGGGAGAATGCCAGAGTTTGATACTCCAACTCGTGAGGTCATGAGTAGCGAGAGGCATTAGTACTTGGGCTCTAGCCGATGGTTACACGCAGAGAGCGCTGACCAGAAAGGGGGCCCGACCCATATCGCCATCTCGAGGATCGGGAGTTTAGAAAAGGGAGCCGAGGGTCTTTGACCCATGAACTCGCGAATCACGAAAGGGAAAGAACTTTTAAAGTTGGACCCATAGTATCAGAGGGAAGTCTCAGCCGTCCATTTGAAGCGGACACCTGTCGCGTGATTAGGCTCCCCGCCTTTTTGCCCATCGCAGCTATGATAAGCAAGGTCTAGCATCATCGTATTCCCGATGCGCGAGGTGCCAAGAGTGTCCAGGACCCAGACCCACAACATCATCGAAATGAATTCAGGACCGTCTGATCTAGAGGGGTGCATGGTGCCAAATTAAGCTACCTCGGCGTTTCGCTCATCGCGATTTCAAGAAGAAATAATTAGCTCCTTCCCATTCGTGAACGCCGAGGGCACCTTGGGGATAAGCACAAGGTCACAGCCCATGGTCACTTGGGAAAGAAAGGAGCTACTCAGCAAGGGCCGAAGGCGTCGTGTATGTTCACAGAAGGAATTACCACGATCTCCAAGTGCCATTTGATCCGACCTCGGTCCTAGTTTTCGCTTGGAGTAAATGAAGGCGAGAAAGGGTGGTTGAAACCTCTCCTCATTCATTAAATGCGAAGAATGGAGGGTCTGGCAAGTGGACTACTCGAGAGGGTCCTGTGTACCCAATTTTCCAGAGAAGCCATGCCGAGTTCTCGACCAGCCGGAGAAAGTCTGCACACGCTAGCTCAACATTTACTAGCTCAGCTACTCCTCCCCTGCAAAGGCCATGCGAAGTTAAGGAGACGTCTGACGAAGGATTTCCGCCCGAAGATTGATTAAAGAGACGCTACGCCTTGAAGGGCGAGCACGCCTCTGTTGGGCACAGGGATGATTTTAAGGATGGAAATTTATTTTAAAATGTAGAAACCTTGGCGAATCTTACTAATCCTTCATATGAAAACTATAAATGTTTGGCGATATTTTTGTAAAAATATTCAAATTTCTTAGAATTTTGTATAATTTGTATAAAATCTTGGCGATTTTTAAGGTAAAATAATTTTATTCTACAGAATTTGGGTGAATCATTTTTAGAATAATGAATCTTTTTTGGGGAAAAACCATGGAAAATTATCCCATGAGCGAAATTTAGCCCCTAAAATCATTCTTGGTTGGGCAAATCTGCTCAAGTATATGTACTCAGTTTTTGCATTTTTGAAAGTATCGATGGTAGAGCAAAGCTCCCGATTGTAAAGTTTTAGCAAACTCCCTAGTTCCTGGGTTATGCATCTGTATGTAAGACTTCTTGTTTAATGAAAGGCAGTTTCCTTATTTCATCTAGTTTTCATCTCATACTGAGGGAGTTTGTGATTGACTGATTCGCACGAGTTATGGCAATTATGCTGTGATAAAGGATTTATTGTGGCATTATTGTTTTCTCTGGTTTTCTGCGTTTGAATGTAAGAAGATCTTGCATTTATATGTCTTCTTCTACAGTCTATTAGGAACCTGATGTTTACGACAAACCTTTGCATCTCTCTGATATAAGTCTTCCCCCTACTCACCCTTACTACAACTCATTGTTTGAATTTATCTAAGACCTCACTTGCCCATGCATGCTCGGCCTAGTTTCGGAGCTAGAACCACATCGTTGTGAGTTAACTTCCATTTGATCACCCCATTAAACAAATCGTGACATAAACTGATGGGCGTCGGGCTCTACTCCTGCTGCAATCCAGGGGTGACTTCCATCGCCGACATTTCTGGCGCCGTTGCTGGGGACGAAGTTGAAAATTTTCCTCGGGATTAAACGACATTGAGCCTCTGATTCTGAAGGTGCATCAGGTATCAGAGCCTTTGAAGATTGCTATTGTGCACCTGGTGACTCCATTGTGACAACTCTACTGGGGAGAACCTGCCGAGTTAATTGTGGCTTTCAGAGGTAGACACACGCGGTCTCATCCACAACTGCCTCTAGCTACACCTGTAGCTGATCCGGAGGTGATTTTCAGAAAAGGAAAAGCCTCTGAAGAAGAAGCTTCCACCGCTGAACCAGGTAATCCACTATCTCCTTCTGTAGAAACTCCATTTTCTTCTCCTCAGCTTCCCAACAGACCATTTTCTGAAGTTTCTCGTTTCCTAAATTTCGGGAGTGTTCCTGCTGAGCTTTCCCCTCCTGGTCTAGGATTGGAAGGAGAAATCCTTGTCACTCCCCTCTCCTCTGAAGCTGTACCTTGGCGAAGGCCCAGGACTGCAGAAGATTTCCCCACTCCTGCACAAAGAGGAGCACCTGCTGACTTGAGCTCGTTAGCCTTCTCCTTAAATCCCCTCTTGTTTCCCACTCCACTTCGAGACTCGTTCCCAGTATCCCCTTCGCGGACTCCTTCTCCTCCAAGCTCTCCTCCACCTAATATTCCTATGGCTGGTGCTAATCCCCCTCTGAATAGAATGGACACCATAGTCATTGCCAGATATGCCCCCTTAGTCCTACCTCATCCGATGAATCCTCTCCCTGTTGGAGATTACTTGAAGTATATGCCCAAGTTCACTGGGGAAGGGGACATAACTGCAGAAGAGCACCTGGATGCTTTCTACAGTTATGCAGACAACCTGAACATTGAAAATGAAGATGCCTGGATGAGATTCTTCATCCAAAGCCTGGATGGTGAGGTGAGGAAATGGTTTAGAGGATTGGCCCCCGGATCTATTGCTAGTATCGAAGCCCTGGATGGTGTTTTCCTAAGGCAGTGGGGTGATAGGAAGGATTTCATGTATTACATGACAGAGTTCGGATCTTTGAAGAAGATGGATGGAGAGTCTATCTTTGACTTCTCCAAAAGATTTAATAAGATGTATAACAAGATCCCAGCCGAAATAAAGCCTTCAGAATCCTCGACCAAGATTTCTTATGCTAGTGCGTTTGGCCCCGATTTCTGTCTGTTATTGAGAGAAAGAAGAGCTACCTCCTTAGCTCAAATGCAAGATGAGGCCATAGAAGTGGAATCCAATGTATTAGTCGCTGATAGACTGAGAAACAAGGCCGACGCAGACAGAAGAAAGGCAAGATCCGAAACCTCAACTTCTAGCCCATCGGTGCCCCACCCTCAAGTGAATGAAGTGACCAAGATGGTGAAGTCTCTATCTGCAGAGATGGAGAGAATGAAAGTGGAAGGGAGACAAGCATACAAGGGCCCTTAGAGCGCTGAAAACAAAGGAGGTTTCAAGAGTCCAAACAATACCACTTCCCCGACCGTAAAGGGAGAGGGGAAGAGACAGAGAAGACTAGAAGATTCAGGCCCCCTTCCAAAACAATTTTATGGCTGAGGAAGAAGAAGGGGAAACAGGTGAGCTTGATCCTGAAATCCATTGCTTCGAAGAAACTCCTCCTTTTCCTCATCTGACTCAATCAACATGAGGAGTCTCTCATGAACAGTCAGTTAAATGAACTGAGCAAGGAAAACAAGACTAGTGGCGGCCAAGGCAGGTATGATCTGCGGTCCAAGAAAAATACTATAGCGCCTGACGTTCCTGAGCAGTCTGCTAGAATAGAGAGGCCTGCCCATGAAGTAGCAGAAAATCATAGAGGTAAAAAACACCAACCCCTCTCTCCCATAGTCCAGAGTCATGCCCCCGAAATAAGAGAAATCCCAAAGCTTACATCTTCTTTTAATTTCGAGTATGAAATTCAAAAAATTAGAATCCCTATGCCCCTAACCGAGTTGATTAAACATGAAGGGTTCAAGAAACACTTCTCTGAGCTTCTACAGTCTGAGACCTCATGCCTTCCCACAGACTCCATTAATCTACAAGATGAAAAGCCTGCAGTTATCCTAGGTCCTATGGTAGAAGATAGGAATGACTCATCCCCTCCCTTCTACACTTCCTTGAAAATACATGACAAGGTGCTGCACAACTGCTTGATGGATTTCGAGGCTTCTCACAACCTCATGCCCAAAATTGTCATGGAAGAACTAGGACTAGAAGTCACCCGA
>SNQJ01S0163142.1:0-21369 GCA_010110895.2 Picea sitchensis | reverse complement strand
ATAATCATGGCTTCGTTGTGCATTTATTTCCTTACACTAATTAATACGATGTATTAAATATTATATGTCTAATGTGGCATTTCAGTGCCTCCCAATTTACATGGAAAAGACCCTCACTTTTCTCCTGGTTTACATGGAAAGCACCCTCAGTTTTATCCTAGTTTACAAAACGCCATACTATTCAAGGTTGCTAAAGTAGCCAACCTCACAGTTTAGGAGATGTGCTAGAGAAAACTTGATCTTGTGTTTTCTACCAACAATTTTAACTTGACTATTGATGTCTTGTCAAATGCAAGTTATTGTGGCTAAAGTGATGAATGGTGAGATGGAAATGTATGGGGAAATTATAAATGGGAGCTAAGGAGCTCAAAAAACGTGTTTCCATCTAGAGAAATTGCAAGATAGATAACTAAACCACAATTGTCAATTGTCTCTCTAGTGTTTTTTCATTCTCTACAAATATCAACTTTATAGCATTGTCAACATATCCACCTATGATAATGGGAAGGTCTAAACTGATTATAACAATGGACAGACTACATATTCCTATAGAAATAAGGGTTATTCAATAAGAATCATGCCAAGATTCAATACCAAAACCTTTGAAGTTACCCATGAAAGCACCACCACTAGAACTCGTAGTAGATTTCCCATGTAGAAATAAGAAAGAATTACCATATCCATATGGGGTATTTAGCTTCCATTTATGCAAGGTGACATGAGCTGCTGGAAAATTTGTATTAACTAGAAAAAATGAATTCGTAGAAGAAAAAAATATGAAAGTTGGAATAGTGCAATGTTTTGTATGTTGAATCATATAGAATGTTCTTTTTGTGGATCTCCTAAAAAGGGTCATCAGATCAACAAATTGTCACAAAGAGAGAGAAATAAATTGTTATGAGCCTTGTTTAGACCCAAGACTATGACATATTATCTTTGACATAGCTCTCAAACATGTAAAATATTCAACATATGCCACTATAGATTAATACCAATAAAATGAATAGGAACAAAAAAAGTTTTGTCCTCTTCATTTCCATTTATAGTTTAAGTGAATATTATGGAGTTCAATCATTATTGATTCCTTCTCTCTGCATCAATATGGTTGTGGTGTAGAAAGTGAGATATGCACATATAACAAATAAAACATATGTTCCATCATGTGAGATTTTAATATATGTGATATCTCTTGAATATGGGGAAAGCATTCTTTGAGAAACTAAAATACCATTAAGGGTGAAATTTTGAAGCTATTGAGAAGAATTATCCCAAAGAATTAGTAGTCCTTCTGTAGAGAGAGATACATTATATACTCAATTAATTGGTAGTCGCCTCCCCCTTGAGATAATGTGCAGGTCTGAATTGATTATAATAATGAATGGACTACTTCTTCTTGTAGTAGGAAGGGCTATGCAATGATGGTATAATGTCGAGATGTCATTTATGTAAGGTGACATGAGTTGGTAGAAAATTTATATCAACTAAGACTATTGAACCCATAGAAGAAAAAAGAGTAGAAGATAGAATAGTGCAATGTGTTGTGTGTTGAATCACATAGAATGTTATTTCTATGGGGTTCCTAAAATGTGTCATCAAATCTATGTAAACAAGCAATGACTTGTCAGGAAGAGAGAGAACTAAATTGGTATGAGCCTTTTTTAGAGCCAAATATGTGACATCATGTCCTTGACATATCTCTCACACATGCAAAATATTCAACACATGCTAATCTAGAAGACCAATAGAAGGGACATGAACAACAAAGGTTCAATCCTCTTCATTTCCATCTACAATTTCAATTAAACATTATGGAGTTGAATAATTATCGCTTCCTTCTCTCGACATTGATATGATTGCAACATAGAAAGTTGGATAAGCACATATACCAAATAATATATACGTGCCATCATGTGAGATTTGAATACACATGATATTTGTTGGAAATGGGAAAAACGTTTGTAAGCAAGTAAATTCCATTACGGGTGAAAGTTTGAAGCTATTGAGAAGACCCATCCCAAAGAATTATCATTTCTTCTACAGAGAGAGATACATGATTTAATATATTTATTGGTAGCCACCTCATCATACATCTCCTCACTACAAGTAGAACACCTTGTAGATGAGGTTTTATGGAACGCCCCCAATTTTTTTATCCCTTATCTATTTATAGCGGAGGTTTTTAGTGGAGGAAGGCAACCAAAAGTTTTTGTGGAGGTTTTTAACACAATTGGCCTCAATCATCACCACACACCGGTGTGCTTACAAAAATAATGTTGCGATGCTTGACAAATAAAATGCACCTATAATCATTATTAATATAAAATGCTAAAATATCATTTTTTTATTTAAAAAAAATTAAAATGCATAACGGTTCTCCATGATAACCTAAGTGCAATGGTGCATATACAAAGGGAACACCTATTGAGGTTAGAAAAATTGGTTATTCAATAAAAAATTAATTTTAAAAACCATAAACCTTTCACAGTGCACTTAAAAAACCCTATAGCCCCAATGCGTCTACAATAGTGACACATAAGAAAATAATAATAGTGCGCTTAATAGTACTATAGCCTTGGTTTTTTTAATATATACCCAAAAATCCAACCAGTGTGTTACTCATACTCGAACACACTAGTGCTTCCAACTTTATGGCACACTGTTATAAGGTAAAATAAAATAAAAACATACTGGTGTGTTTAGGTACAAAGAACGAATCACTGCATCTTATTGTCAGGCGCACCATGAAAGGGTAAAAGAAAATATTACTAAGCCAAATTTAATTATCACATTTCCTTCTATACTTCCAACCTCTCACTCAAGCACCAATGCTCAACCTCCTTCTACAACCGCCTCATTTGCAGTGCCTTCCTCTGTGTCCCTGTAGATTCCATACAATTTCAAATTTTTGAAAAAAGTTGAAAATTTTCATTTTTCCTTTACATACCAACCATGCCTCCTTGGGTGAGAAGAGATCAAGTAAATTGGCCTTACATTTGGAATTTTTTTCATTTTTTTTTTTTTTTGCGTGGTGTGCTTCATGCATTCGGTTCACCCCAGACATAGTGCATCTTGTGATTTTATAGGAAGCATTGTACACAATACATCATTTGAATTTATAGGAAGCACTGCTAGCAATGCATATTAAATTACACAAAGCACTGCTAAATACTAAGAATCGTGCACCAGAACAAGGTTGTCCATTACGAATTCCTCTGTCTTAGAAGAGGAATTGTCTTTGCAAAAATCCCACTAGTGCATTATGAAAAATTAAATGCATCAATATCCCTCACTGAAATGAATGCCTTGTGAGCAAATTGAATAGCAATTTGACGTTGGGGAGGAATTTCGCAGTGCCATTTGTACAATTGGTTGTTGGAATATGGCATGTTACAATTGGTGTTCGAGAGATGAAAAATTACTCTCCAACATAAAAGAGATATTCAATAAGCCCCTTGAGGTGAAGAATATGAAGTCTAGGTGTGATATTTACAAGTTAATTGATGCCAGTTATTATGGCTACAAGGATGCCAAGAATTTTATCTTGAAGAAAGTCGAGTGGCCCACAAAGGAGGAGATGTGGTCCAGAGAATTGAGGGAGTGGCATAAGATTGATTATGTCAAGAGGGAGGCCATGTTGAAGTTTAAGAGTGGAGAGTTCACTACATTAATCCATTCCTATTCGAGGAAGAGGAGGATGTGGAGGAAGAAATGGGAGAATATGACAAGGGAAACCAACAACAAAGAGAGTGAGATTTTATTTCTCATGTTTCCATGTTCCCCTTCCAGATGAGAAATAGATTGAGTACATGGTTATGGAGAAGATGAAACATGAGCTTCTTAGTAAACAAATGAGTGAGGATCTCATGGAGGAGTAGGTTGAGGCCAAGGTAATGCTTAATATTCAATGATGAGGTATGTTGGTGAAGCTTATGGATCGTCATTTTTTTTCAAATATGTTTGTTAAATTATATTAAATATATAATACAAGCCTTAGGTCATTCTTGAGGCTGATAGAGTATTATAATTAAGACATCCACTGGGGTTAATTTATTTTTGATTGGGAAAAATGACCAAGATGACAGACTTGGAAGGGAACGAAGTTGATGTGCCTAGTGCCACCAGTAAGGGTCTCAATTACATATACTTCAGGGCTACGAAATTCCTCCCCGATGTCAAAGAGATATTTAATAATCCACCCAAGGAAAAGAAGAGGAGGTCTAGATATGAGATTTAAATGCAAATTTATGCCAGTTATTATTTCTATAAGAATGATGAGGATGGTATATTGGATGAAGTTGAGTGGCCCATAGAGGAGGAGATGTGAGCTAGAGAACTAAGGAAGTGGCAGAGGATCGAGTTTTTGCACTAATTTATGAGAGGCATCGAAGGGTGACCTCCATTTTTCCTCTGCAAAACTTTAATTGAGGAGGTTTACATTTTTACTTTATCAATTAAATTGTTCGTCGATGTTTTTTTACGTAACAATCACACTTGTGTGCTATAAATAGTATATCACATTGGAAAAGTGAATCACAAAAAAATGGCACTTGCAATTATCATAAATGTGCCGAAATATACAACGAAAAAATGCACAGGAATTTCATTTTCTCTAAATGTATGTGTTTATAAATGAAACCCTAATCATTATCTCATTATTTTGTCAAAATTTAGAGGGGAGATTTTTGCAAGAGAGATTTACCAGCAAAGACTTTGGAGTGGGTGGATTTTTTTTAAGAGCCAAATTTGTAAGGGATCACCATAGGTCACATACAAATCTGTAGAGGAGAAATTACAGGTATGTGATTTCATTCTATTAATCACCTCAATATTTCCCCTATTCAATTCAAACAATTTTTAGTGCATTCTCAAAAAAATAAAAGTGTTTCATAGTTACCTTTGGTATTGGAAGCCCTAGCTTCCTTGTTATTTCTCTTAGTTTCCCACTCTATATTTCACAACGAGATTTTTTTTGAAGCAATAGATTTTGTTTACTTGTAGGGAGTTTGTTATCCGTTGCAATAGGACCACTCATTGCATTGGATCCCAAACCCTGTCACTATCATCTTTCTTTTAAAAAAAACTTTCGTAGTTAGCAGTGTGCACTATACAAGAATAATGCACCGTTGTGTATGTTCTTGTCAACAACACCCCTATGTTTAAAATGAAAATAACATTGTTTTTCATATCGAAAGAGTCATGTTTTAAATTTGTTCACAAGTTCGACGTTGCACAATAAACAATAATGAAGCACTAGTGATTTTATTAACTTATATAGCAATGTGTGAATATAGCAATTTGTAAACGACACATTTTTTTATTTTGTAAGAGCATGATTTTCATATATTAGTGTGTATACATATGCTTAATGCATCGGTTCGTACTATTTTATTATACACACCAAAACCTTATTTTGTAAAAAACATTTCGTAATTTATATATATAATGATTCTTGTTTTTTTTATTTTTTATAGAAGATGGCCAATAGAAGTTCAAGGAAAACAACTTATTGCAGTGAACATGATGGTAGCTCATCCCAACAAGAGAGAAATGCAATTTATTTAAGTTTTATTAAAAATTTAATAATTTTGAATTATCTGTAGGTTTGAATTAATGATGTGTATTGGTTAAGGCGTGTTATGCAGAGAAATTTTTTGAAGAAAATCGATAAGATTGTTTGCATTCCGAGTGCAAAAGAGCATAAAAGATTTATGGAAATGTTGCAAAGTGAGGAATTAGGTGGATCAAAAGGTAATCAACATGAAGTTTTTCTTTAACTTTTTACTAAAAATGAATTTCTTAACATTAATCGCTAATATGTTTTAAATACTCAATTTCACATTTTTTAAATGTTGTGTAGGGACCAATAGAAAGAGAACAAAATGTTGTCCTAAGAAGATAAAAATTACGAAGGATGTAAATGATGATGGCTTGGTCCTCTGTTCATTTGGAGTGGTGCTAGAAGTTAACAAGAAGGGATAATTGTTTTACAAAACTTTGAGGGATATAGTGAAAAGACTGTATATACATACTTTCCACTTATAATACAAAAATCATCTCAATGACTCCAAGTATCAAACTATATATAAACTACAACAAGTGTTTCTGGAGAAATGTTCAATGACACCTATGAGACTTGCAATTAAAAAAACTTACAATAACACAAAATAATAATTTAAAAAGTATTATTACTAAACATGTTTTTTCTATAATATGTCCCCAAAATTACCAAACTAATTCATTTTCTATATTTACTTTCATGTTGATTTTAAAAAAATTATTGTTCTTTTCATTTTTCAAGAAGATTACGTAAATTCCAAGGGACAAATGAGGGGAAAACAAATACATGCTAGTAGGGATGACCAAAAAAGTGTACAAGGAGATGGTAAAAGAAATGAAGCTAATTGCTTCGCAGGAGGAGCCATCCCAACAAAAATGTGCATCATAGGTATGTAATCATTCATTTATTATTTTATGTACAACAAACTTAATTATCACAGGAAACACTAATTTTCAATTTTTTTATTGCAAAAAAGAAAAAAATACGGAGCTAATTCAATACATAAGATAGTACGACAAGGAATAAAAGGGTTGACTGCAAAATTTGAGAGTACTTTTGTTTTCATCCTTACTTAATATTCATGTTTGTTGTGATTGTTATCACAAGATTTGTACTTGTGCAAATCCCTCCACAACATCTCAAATCTTGTGTAACTATGGAAGAATCTACCATTGTCACTTAAGTAGAGACTTCCATTATTTTAGTGATGGAAGAGGTCCACCACAAGGGAGGATTCCTTGGTGACCTCAAGGGATCAAATAGAAAGATTAGTCAAGCGTACAACACCCTCTTGATCACATGTTTGTTAGGTCTAGGTCTAGAAAAGGGATGGAAGACAATGAGGTAATTGTTGTACCTGTACAAAACAATAAACAATTTGCAGCATATAATAGACAATTGCCAGGATATAGAGTGCAATAATGACCTTTTAAAAAATAAACAATCAATGAATGCTATGGATATTGCAAAATACATAAATAAACCAGTTGTATACAAAAAATTAATATGTTGTAATAACAAGAAACAAAAGTACTCAGAAATATAGCAATTCACCATGAAAAGTAAGCATTCAACAAGTATAACAATATCCAATTACTAGAAGTATTTTCTGAGTAGTTTAAGTGATCCAAATATGTTTCGACAAAAAAAATTGGCTATCGGCACATGACTCTAAGATGATCAACACATAAATTTTTAAGGCTATGGACGATGAAGGAAATCAACTTGTTGGCATGAAGGGCCCCATGCCATCATGACTGATGTCAATTTTGTATGTAATTTATGTAAACTTGAGTAGTATATTATTGTATGTAAAGGAATAATGAGACTTTCATAATACCTTTTCCATGTGGGATAAAAAGACAAACAATTAAAGAAATGAAGGAGAGACGAATTGGAGAGAACTTGAAGAGTTGGGGATGCCTAACCTTCCATCTATCCTCCTAGTAGACTCAACATTCTATATGATGTATCCCCACAATGAGAAAGAGGTTCTTTGGTTGTGAATGATGTAGAGAAGTTGCCTATATGCCATTGAGGAGCATAAAGATGAACCACAAAGATTGTAACTTGCCCATTGATAAATAAATAACAACCTGGTGAAAGCCAAAAGAATGTTGGTTTTCCCATTTGGGTTTCTAGGGTAAATTATGAGTTTATGTGTGATTATTATCATGGTTTATATTTGTTTATGAATGGTAAATAGTGTGCACTATAATTTAATGGTCAACTCTGTATGTTTTAGCAACAAGAATTACATACCGTTGGGTTGAGTTCATTTTATGTTAATAGAGTTCTCATGGGTCAATAAACCAGAATAATGACTCTTTAATCTTACCCATGCATTGATTCTGAAGTTGCAAATCGACGACCCTATGTTCTAATCAGTTTCTATTTGTTTTAGAAGTTTCTAATTTTGTTTTTGAGTTGTCGGGGATATTCTCGACTTGTTGGGTGCTTTTCCTTTGACCACAAAGCATATATGTCATAAATATCGAAGTATGGGATTGTTGAGGTGCTTATTATCTTCCTACAGACCATATACACATTTCCCCCCTCCATTGGCTATCATATTTTCCCCAAAATGTTTTTCCTGCATCGTCGAATGCCATATAGACTTCTATATGTTTTTTTGTTTTCCGTGGATTCACAATTCGACTTCCATACATTTTTCTTTGTCATCGAAGGCCCAAATCAACTTGCCCACGTTTTTTGTTTCTCTAGGTTGCCAAAAATTGCCCTGGGTGTTTTTATGCATCATGGGTTATTAAGAATAGTCTCCCAAACGTTTTTGCATGCCATTAGTGATCAAATTCCCCCCTAGGAATTTCTTCTCAGCTATTGGTCATTGATTTCGACGTGTTGAGGGCTTCCATTCATTATTAGTTGTCGAATATACCTCTTAGTTATTTTCTTTAGCCACGGGTCAACCCTATTCGACTTGGATTCTTTCTTGGTCGATTTACCCTTATTCATTCGACCAAAAACCATCCATATTAAACCCCAATCTGCCCACACTTCGACCAGGGTCTCTTTTATTCAGTTTGTCTCATTTGGTCGACCCGACTTGACTCAATTTGACTTAGTCAACTTGCTTGGATTTTGATTCGGCTTGCCTCTATTCTGAATCATACTCTGAATAGAGTTATGGGTAGTTGAATTGATTCTTATTCAGGCCGACTCAACTTGTGGTTTGGATGGTATAGTCTTTTCCATATTCAAAGGATCTTAATTTATATTGTTTTACAAATATTTCCATGTTGGTGAGACAGATAGGCTATAAGCCTTCCATTTACCAATCAGATGGTATCAGAGTAGAAGTTCGAATGCATTTATTGATACATGTATGGTAAGTAATTGTAGTGATTACAAAAGAAAGGGACAATAGTTGTTTCCAGGGCTAGAAAAAGTTAGAGCATAAATAATGTTACGGGAACATTATGAAGGATAAGAGGAATAATATCCTAGGATCAGGTTGGGTCGATTTTAGTAGAGTTTGGCCACATTGATATAAATGGTGTCATAGATATTGGAAGCAAAGTGAAAGGAAACACCATCAACTAATGAAGAGCATGAAGGGCCCGAGAAGGAATAAAATAAGAGAAAGATAGAGTGTAACTCTGATCCATAGATGGGTGAGTGTAGCTACAACACAATATAGGTTCCTTTCATGTAGAGGCTAAGGTGGACATCAAGCCATATGTCAAGGAAGTGAATGCTATCATGTTGAACCAATGGCTACAATAGATGGAATTTTACTTCAACGTGCATGAAGTAACTGTAAAAAAAAATATTTATTTTACTCAGTTGAATCTTGAAGGCCATTCTTTGACATGGTGGGAGAGTGATGCAGTAAGAAAAGAACTAGGAAATGAACCCTCAGTGACTAGTTGGGAATTGTTCAAAAACATGATCAAATATCAATTTTATCCAACAGGGTATGAGGAACACCAATAAATAATATGGCATTACCTTAGATAGAGAAAAGGACAATCAATGCAGGAGTTCACGACAGAGTTTAGGAAGAGAGAAATTCAGATGGGAGTCTCTCTCAAAAGTCCATACATGTTGGTCAATTATTTGGGGGAATTGTTGCCTCTGATTCATAGGAAACTAATTTTATTCACACCGAATACAATTGATGAGGCCAGTATTCAAGCACAATACCTTGAAGGAAACAAGTGGAAGCAACAAACAAATCCTCACAAGAAAGTAGAACCACAAGAGCAACAGAGGAAGAGGGAAAAAAAAATTGGAATCAGAAGAAGATCATGGTATAAAAACAAGAATAAATGAATTCCATCCAAAAATATAAAGGATGTGATCAAAAGGTACACACTAAGGAGAATTGTTGGAAATTGTACCCTGAGAAGCACCCCAAATATTTTTAGAAAAATAGAAGAAGAAAGCATTAATATCAGTGGATGCCAAGGAACGGGTGGAGATCACATCAGAACTGGAAGGGAAGATTAATTGCACTAATCTTTAGAAATAGGTAGCATTATTTAGTTGTATTCACAAGGAAGATAAGGTAATGAGTGAATTTTGTTGCATTAAAATCCACATGAAGCAAAGCAAGGTAGATTGATTTTTCGATCCAGGTTCACAATCCAAATTGATATCTGCAAAATTGGTTGAGAATATTCGGTTGGAGAATTAAGAACATGTGGATCCATAACCCTTGGGCTAGGTAAGGAAATATGTGGAATTTAAAGTGAGCAAGCAGTGCAAATTTAAGTTCACCATCAATCCGAATTTTGTTGATGAATTAGTTGCAAATGTGGTTCCTCTAGACATATGTGGAGTCATCTTGGGAAGTCCATATTTGTATGTGATGGATTCCATTTTCAGAAGGAGAGAAAACCAATATAGGCTAGTCAAGGATGGAAAATCTTATGCCATAAATGCATAACGGGACAAAGCTAATGTCTCTCTAATCAGTGCTAATTAGAAAAGAAGAATCATGGTAAGTACAAGGAAGTTTGTCTTGTTGTTTTTGAGAGAAGGAAAACAGAAAAAAGAAGGAAATGAGTTGGAGATGAAGGAATCCTTGGAAGGATGTAGTGGCAAGTAGCGTCAAAAAATACAACAACTGGTTGAATACTACAGGGAAGTGTTTCAAGAGCCTCGAAAACTGCCACCCAAGAGAGAGGTTGAAAATGAGATTCAGTTGTTGTTGGAGTTACCACTACCTAACATTGGGTTTTATAGGCAGTCCTTCATCGAAGAAGATGAAGTAAAGAATAAGTTGTAGCATTTGTTGGAGAAGGGAGTCATCATACCCAGTACATCACCATGTGGTTCACCCATCATCGTGGTGCCAAATAAAGATGGAAGTTGGAGAATGTGCATTGAATACCATGCCCTGAACAAGATCACCATCAAGAATAGATATCCTTTTCCAAGGATTGATGACTTGTTGGACCAACTACAACAAGACAAATTATTCACCAAGGTAGACCTCAAATCAGGTTACCACCAAGTGAGGATAAAATCAAAAGACGTATGGAATACAATGTTCAAAACCATACAAGGTTTATATGAGTGGCTAGTAATGCATTTTGGATTATGCAATGCACCTTCAAAATTTATGAGACTTATGAATGATGTACTACATCCCTTCATTGACTCTTTTGTAATAGTATATCTTGATGACATACTAATATTTAGCAACACTTGGCAAGAGCACCTCTCACATGTGACACAGGTATTAGAGACCTTGAAGAAGACTCAGTTGATTTCCAACTTGCAGAAGTGTGAGTTTGGGAAGGATTCCTTGACATATCTTGGGCATGTGATTGGAGGAAGAGAGCTAAGGGTAGATCTGGATAAGATTGCATCCATCACCCAATGGCCTATTCCCACCAATGTGATATAGGTCATGAGTTTCATGGGAGAAACTCAATATTTGAGTAAATTCAATGTAAATTTCTCTATAGTAGCAGTTCCATTGCATTCCATAACTGCCAAAGGAAAGAAATTTCAATTGGGGAAAGAAAAAACAAAGATAATTTAAAGACTCGAAGAAGAAAATCAGTGAGGCTCCAGTCTTAGCCATGCCGAAATTACAAAGACCTTTTGAACCAAAAATTGATGCTAGTGGATATGCATTAGGAGAAATACTCATGCAAGGAGGAAGGCCTATGTGCTACCATGCATAGTTGTTTAATGAAGTAGTGCTTGACTATCCCATGTATGATAAATAACTCTTTGCAATTGTACAAGTAGTGAATAATTGAAGATCATCAACCTATTTAGTATCTATATAGTTAGAGAAAGATGCAATAGGTGAGGCATTACAAGTGGTTAGGTTTCTTGCATCAATTTTGTTTATTGATTAAGTAAAATAAATGAGTAATGAATAGACTAGCAAACATACTCTCTCGACAACCACTGAAGAATAATTCAACAATTGGAATGATAATGAATCTTGATCCTTTCACTCATGATATTCTGAGTGAATATTATGAGGGAGATGAAGACATCAAAGGATTCTACAAGAAGATAACAGAGAGGGTAGTCGTTGTCATGGAAGGAAATGAATGCCACCTCCAAGATGGGTTGTTGTACAAGATAAACAAACTATGCATACCCCAGGACATAAGATTTCAGTTGATGAGAGAGACACACACTTCTAGGGTTGTTGGACATTTTGGTGTGACAACGACAGTGTTGAATCTGTAGTGACATGTATATTGGACAAATATGTAGGAGCGGGTAGAAAATTTTGTTAGAGGTTGTGTTCTTTACAGCACTAGCAAGCCAAGAAACCAAAACCTTGGCTTGTACATGCCATTTCCGGTAGAAAATAGGCCTTGGGAGAGCATCTCCATGGATTTTTTTGGAGGTTTACCTATGACTCGTAGAGGCCATGACTACTTGTTCATTATGGTGGACCATTTTAGAAAAATAGGTGTGCTCATTCCCTGTAAGAAGACATTCTCTGGACGAGAAGCAACTGCACTATTTTTCAGCCATGTCTGGGTACATTTATATTTCCAACTTCCATCATATCTTATCGGGACAATAGGTTCTTGGGCTGATTTTGGAAATCACTTTGGGAAAGAATGGAAACCAAGTTGAATTACTCCACCACCTTCCATCCTCAAACTGATGGAAAAACTGAGGTAGTAAACATGACACTAATGCAATTTTTGATAGGTTACAACAACATGAATCCAAATACTTGGAATGAACAAATAGTCTACATTCAACATTCTTACAATAGAACACCTCATTCTTCCACCAATAAGTCTCCTTTCGAGACATGTTTTGGTTATTTATCCCCTTCACCATTTGATATTGTTTATGGATAGTATAAGGAAGAAGAACAAATATAAGGAGAAGAACAGAAGGTAAGTACATTCATGGGTAAGATCAAGAATATACATCTAAAGGCTTAGGAGTAGCTCAATAAGAGTCAGTAGTTGTATAAATCGAGGCATGATCAACACAAGGAGGATCATAAATTCCATGTTGGAGACAAGGTGTGGATCCATATTTGTTAGGAACGACTGCAAGGAGAAACAAAGAAACTCAAGCCCCTTAGATATGGACCATTTGAGATCATTGAGTGCCCAGTGAATAAGAATGCCTTGAGGTTGAAACTTCCACCTTATATGTAGATCAACTCTATGGTGAACGTGGAGTATTTGAATTTGTTCGATCCCTCCATGCGGGATGAGGAGGAATAACATCAGGTTCTTTCGACTATTGAAGACCTTACACCTCATGGAATTGAGGAGTTGAAGGAAGACACAGTGTCGCAACATAAGGAGTGGACGAATCACAGAGGAAAACAAGAAATGTGGCAGATTAGTCTCAAAGGGAAGACTGCAAGGAAATCAAAGTGGTATGAGAGGAACCCGATTGTCAGCAAGTTCCCTCACTATCCTTGGCATCTTTTGGGGACCAAAATCCTCCCAATGAGGAGGTGTGATACAAATTGGATCCGAAAAAAAACAATTGGCTATCGAAACACGACTCTAATATGACCAACACAAGAATTTTTAAGGCTATGGATGATGAAGGAAATCAATTGTGTTAGCATGAAGGGCCCCATGCCATCACAATTGATGTCCATTTTGTATGTAATGTATGTAAATTTGGGTATTATATTATTGTATGTAAAGGAATAATGAGACTCTCATAATACCTTTTCCACGTGGGATAAAACAAAAAAAATAAAGAAATGAAAGAGAGACATAGTGGAGAGAAGTTGAAGCATTGGGGATTCCCGACCTTCTAGCTATCCTCCTAGTTGACTCAACATTCTATATGATATATCCCCACAATGAGAAAGGGGTTCTTTGACTATGAATGATGTAGAGAGGCTTCCCAGATGTCACTAAGGAGAATAGAGATGAACCAGAGAGCTTGCAACTTACCCATTGTTGAATAAATTAGAGCCTAGTCAAAGCCAAAAGAATGTTGGTTTTCCCATTTGGGTTTCCAAGGTAAATTCTAAGATTATGTGTGATGATTATCGTGGTTTATATTTGTTTATGAATGGTAAATAGTGTGCATTGTAATTTAATAGTCGAATGTGTATGTTTTAGCGATGAGAACTACATACCACTAAGTTGAGTTCATTTTATGTTAATAGGGTTCTCATGGGTCAATAAACCAGAATAATGACTCTTTAACCTTACCCATACATTGATTCAGAAGTTGCAAATCGAAGATGCTCTATTTTGATCCCTTGCTAATTTTCTTAATAGTTTTTTATTTTGTTTTTTAGTCATTGGGGATATTCTCAACTTGCTGGGAATTTTTCCTTTTCCCACAAAGCATAGACATCATATATATCAAAGCTTGGGATTATCGGGGTGCTTATTAGATGCCCACGAACCATTTACACGTTTCCCCCCCTTCATTGTCTATCAAATTCACCCCAAAACGTTTTTCCTCCGTCGTCGAATGCCATATCGACTTCTGTATGTTTTTGCATTGTTCATGGATTCCCAAGTTGACTTCCATACATTTTTCTTTGTCACCAAAGGTCCAAATCAACTTTCTCATATTTTTTGTTGCTCTGGGTTTCCAAAAGTAATCCTGGGAATTTTTATACATCATGGGTTATTAAGAATAGTCTCCCAGATGTTATTGCATGCCAATTGTGATAAAACTCACCCCTAGGACTTTCTTCTCAGTTTTTGGTCATTGATTTCGACATGTAGATGGTTTCCCTTCATTATTGGTTGTCGAATTCGCCTCTTAGTTATTTTATTTAGCCATGGATTGACCCTCTTTGAAATGGATTCTTTCTTGGTCGATTTCCCCTTTCTCATTCAACTGAAAATCATCCATGGTCAACCCAATCTGCCTACACTTTGACTAGTGTCTCTTTTATTCAGTTTGTATCGTTTGGTCGACTCGACTTGGGTCAATTTGACTTGGGTGAATTGCTTGTATTTCGACTCGAATTGCCTCTATTCCAACTCATATTGTGATTCAACTTGCCTCTATTCTGGCTCATATTCTGAATAGACTTCTGGGTAGCTGACTTCATTCTTATTTAGGTTGAATCGAGTTGTGGTTTGGCTGGTTGAATCTTTTCTGTCTTCAAAGGATCTTAAGTTGAATTTTTTTACAGATATTTTCGTGTTGGTGAGATGGATAGGCTATAAACCTTTCATTTGCAGATCATTAAGCCACTTGTAAATGAGTGTTTGGAACAAACTAAGGTAATTTTCAGTGGTTTTAGCAAACATTTATAACAATAACACTAAACAATGATAGTTTTATAAAGTTAGGGTTAGGAAAGTTAGTAAAATGTTTGAGAGAAAAAGAATATTGATTTTAATAGATACTTCAGCCACAAGAACATTTCTATACTAGTGTTGTTGTCCTCTAGGGCTCATGGAGTCACAAATGCATAAGCTTAAATATTGAACTAGATGCAACAAGAGAGGTTAGATCTAAACCCTAAGGTATACACACTCTTGGGCATTAGGTTTTATACTTTGAAGAAGAATGTATGTAGGGTGCAAACACTCTTGGGCCCTAGGTGTTGTTTTTCCCTTCTCTATGTTAAACTTAGTCCAAGGATCAAAGGATAGGGTTAAAACCCTAAAGTGAAAGCACTTTTGGGCCTTAGGATTTTAACCCTAGCAAATAATGCTTCACAAACATGGACAAATAAATAATTTGTGAGGGAGAGAAAAACTTATGTCTGCCTCTTAGCGTTTCAACTAGACAAGGAAACTTGCAAAAAGATAACAATTTAACATTTAGCATTAGAAAGAAACATAAAATTGCAGAAAATTACTTACTTCTTCCAAGTAGCAAGAGCACCAAAACCATAATTGTAGAAAATAACCATCCAAGAGAGAAAAAACATCCGTAAGAATCCTCCTCCAAGTGTAGACTAAAACTGTGTAGTGCATGAGTAAAGGAGAGAAAGAGAGGAAAATAACGAAATTTTTAGAGGTTCTCCTCTACCTGGTGGTGAGGAATGTGTTGATAAAAGAATGATCCTAGTGCTAGCCTCTTTATATAAGGTAAAACCTATAACTTTGTCCACAAGATAAAGTGAAATGAAAAATAATCCATGATTTAAGTGGGGTTGACCCCTTAAAAAAACTCTACAAATTGTAAAACATGAAAATAATCCATTGTAATACCACGTGTGTGGTGACATCAAACCTCCCAAAGGAAAAGGAGGGCCTCTCAAGGTCACGTGGAATAATATCAAGGTGTAATGATGGAAATGGTGTGTCTCCACGTCTATGGCCATGATCCATCATCAATGTCACCCCAAGTGACATCAAACCCCATCATCATAAAACCCTAGAAGGTGACATCATCATAAAATGGAGGACAACGTCAAGGATCTAGGGAACTGTGTCCAAGGTGGAAGAAGGTATATATTGTATTTGCATGGTATTTGACTACCAAATGTTGCAACATCCTCGATTCAGTGAGAAACATGCCCTGGTATACACTACCCAAAATGTGGGATTTTAGCCCATCTGTGTGCCATCATGACCAAATCTGTCAAAACCAAGCCCACACGTCCATAATCCAAGGTATCGAATATGTGAGAGCTCATGTAGGAAGGTTCCAAGTCACCGAGTGACCCACTGCTCTGCATCACACGTGCCAAAGTCTCACAATAAGGGCACAATGTCCTGGGTGAAAACCGAGGACATTTGTCAAAGAACCATATCAGGGCCATTCAAATCAAAACATAATATAAGACAAGGTAAACCAATGTTCATAAGAGATGCAATACTATACTAGCATGAATGCATGATTCCATATATACAAATGCAATGCAGGATGCAAAATTCCCTACCTAACCTAACTAATCTAAAACCACAATGAAGAAGTCAAGTCTCCTCCCCATGATGGGGCCTGAGAAGTGATATACTAATAGGTAGTGGACATCACCTTCCCTCTAGTGTGGATATATAGTAGGAATCATTGAGGGACTTATTTTGAATCCTATAGGGGCCTAGCCAAAACTTATCAAATTCCTTGCATGTATTGGGATGACATTTACTCTTGTCCCACACTAAGAGAAATTATCCTTGTTTATAATCCTCCTCCTTGAGATCAATAATTTATTGAATCACTCTAGCATATTGCTTCAAGGGAGGTGGGTGGGAATTCGTTTTAAGAGTATCTTCTTGGCTAAATTTACTCAACATCTCTTTATCACCTTTCTTCGATATTTGATGGATCCAACCACTTTGTCCTTGTATTTTTCTAGTTTCTTCTGGTAGTCTTCCATTTTGTGCCACACTATACTATCAATATCATTTTCTTTGGTGAAAGGAATATCATCCGAAAAAAAATCAAGAGGGGAATCCATGGATTCCTCAAGGAAGTATTATGAGGGACAATCATTTTTAGGGCCAATATCAATTTATTCAACATGGTCTCTTGTGATTGGTTGATTGTATAGGAAGACATGGGGTTCATATCCTATGGGTATAGTAGCATAATATAATTCCGTCTGTAAGTTTCCACCCAATATTGCAACAAACGTCTTAGACAAAATCATCCCCCAAATGTCTAGGATATCTACAACCACAATGTCCATAAAAAATATTATCTTAGAACATATTACAAGGAGAACTTTTAAATTTTCTATCAAGCCATATGTACTAATAGCCTTGGATTCATTCCTGTAGACATTCCCATAAGGTCTTGTGACTTCCAAGCCTATTTGCCTCATTACTTTCAAGGCCATAATGTTTGTAGATGCCCATAAACAAGCATACACTTGTTTAGCCACTTCTTATTTAACTTTACGGTGATGTAAAAGGGTGGATGTTCATCATAGTGTGGTCTATAATGATTTTCTTTTATAAACACATGAGGGTCTCCAGGTTCTCCGTGTACCCTAAATAATTTATTTACCTTGTTTCTTATCAAAGGAATATTAGTCATTTTTGTTAGAGATATAGGTACATTTATCTTTTCCAGGACACTATTTATGTCAACATTCAAGTATATGTCATAATTTATTGGCAAAGTGGAACTAGGATGAACACTATCCTTAGGTGTTGGACAAGGCTTTAGACGAGGAAATCTAGGGTCACTGGGAGGAGCTTGGGGCATATTCCTTTTTCCAATGTATACTTGTAATTATTTCTTCCTAAGCCTCTCCTTTGATTCCTCATGTATTTGGCTTAAGATGTCCATCCTAGCTCTCCTTGTAGATTCTTTCTAACCCTCCTCTAGTCGGTCTTGTGTGATGTTGAGGAACTCTTTGAGGGGAATAGAAAATATGGAGTCCATGGTATCAAGAAAATTCATGTGGTCAAGCCCCACATCATTATTCCTTGGGAACTCATGTTCCCAATGTGGATTCCCACAAGGAAAACACCAAGGAGTCTCTTCTTGATATATAATGTTAAAAGTATCTAGAATATTAGGAACTTTTTATTCATTTGGGGGCCCAGGTTTCCATTCTTGGATATGTCTTTGGGGGTGGCTCTTAAAAGGATGCCTAATAGCTTGTTGTTGGACCCTTTCTAGGTTAGTGATCTTGTTCATTATTAGGATTTGATTTTGGGTGAGGTTATTTATTGCGTCTTCGATCTTGTGTGCCCATGGAGCACTTATCTCTTGGGTGGGCTTGGTATGGTGTAATTTCCTTGGTTTTATTTCATCCTTGGTCCTTAGGGAATAGAAAGGTTCTACTTTACATGATGAAAGATTAGCCTCAATCCTTGCAGCCAATTCTTGGGCCTCTTCAAGGGTCTTTGAGATAATTTCCTTGAGAATGAATCCAAAATGTCCTAGAAAGGAATTAGTATAAAGGAAAATAATATGTTCTCTCTCGGGGGGAATATTTTTAGGAATTTTTTGAAGAAAATTTTCAAATATGGTGTCAAAATCCTTGACAATTTCATTATCTCTTTATTTTATTTTAGTAAGTCACAAGAACAACATTTTAGGATGTTCTTTAGTACCCTATCTTTTTATAAAGATCTCTTCAAAGGAATCCTAGTTTTTAATACTCTTGTGGAAGAGAAATGTTTCATCACTACATCAATAAAGGTGGAAGATAAATGTTTCATCACTACATCTTCAACATCATCATTTACTGGACAAAGTTGGAAATATGACCAAAAGTTATCTAGGTGCTCTTCAATAATAGTCACATCATTATCGGAAAACTTGGGAAACCATTTTTCGAACTACTAAGGAATATTACAAGGATACCATGGGATTGAATACATGTCCAATGGATTGAAGATATTACATACCCATTGATTTTGAGCCATTGGAGATCAGGGAAACTTTCCACAAAAAAAATATTTAACCACATGAAAGTTGTGAGGAAGCCTTCTCTTGTAAGTGTTAAGAGGGTTGGAAAACCTTCTATTAAGGTTCTGGTTGATGCTATCAACAAGTAATATTTGTGGAGTTTCTATATGGTCCCTTTAGGATCATCAAAGGTGAGGGATTCTACCCTTAGTGGAGTCACCGAGTAAATTTTTGAGATAAGGGATTTGGGATAAGTTTACCCGAAAATGTCATAGGGAGAATGACTCAATTGTACTCTACAAGAACACCAAAATGTTATCACATGATTTGTATGTGTGCAAATCCCTCCACAAGATCCCAAATATTGTGTAACTATGGAAGAATCTATCACTGTCACCTAAGTAGATACTTCCCTCATTTTAGTGATGGAAGAGGTCCACCACAAGGTAGGATACTTTGGTGACCTCAAGGGATCAAATAAAAAGATTATTCAAGACTACAAAACCCCATTTTCATCACCTATTTGTTAGGTCTAGGTCTAGGAAAGGGATGGAAGAAAATGGGCTAATCGTTGTACCTATATGAGAAAATAAATAATTTGCAGCATAGAATAGACAATTACTAGGTTATAGAGTGCAATAATGACCTTTTAGAAACTAGAAAATCAATGAATGTTATGTCTATTGAAAATTACAACAATAAACTAGTGGTATAACAACAATTATTATATTGCAACAACAAAAAATAAAATTACTCATAAATATATCAATTCACCATGAAAAGAAAGCATTCAACAAGTATAACATTATCCAATTGCTAGAAGTATTTTATGAGTAGTTTACACCACTTGTAAATGAGTGTTTGTAGAAAATTAAGGTAATTTTCGGTGGTTGTAGTAAACTCTTATAATAGCAATAATAAATAGTGATAATTTTTTAAATTTAGGGTTAGTAAAGTTAGTAAAATCTTTGAGAGAAAAAAAATATTGATTTTAATAGGTACTTCAACCACAAGAAAACCTCTAGACTAGTGTTGTTGTCGTCTAGGGCTCATGGAGTCACAAATGCATTAAATTGAATATTGAACTAGATGAAACAAGATACATTAGGTATAAACCCTAAGGTGCAAAAAGTCTTTGTCCGTTGGTTTTATAGTTTGAAGAAGAAGGTACCTAGGGTGCAAACACTCTTGGGCCCTAGGTGTTGTTTTTCCCTTCTCTATGTTCCACTTAGGCCAAGGATCAAAGGCTAGGGTTAAAACCCTAAAGTGAAAGAACTTTTGGGCCTTAGGATTTTAACCCTATAAAATAATGCTTCATAAACTTGGACAGATAAATACTTTGCGAGGGAGAGAAACACTTTTGTCTCCCTCTTAGGGTTTCAACTAGACAAGAAAACTTGCAAAAATATAGCAATTTAACCTTTAGCAATAGCAAGAAACATAAATTGTAGAAAATTACTTACTTCTTCCAAGTAGAAAGAGGATCAAAAACCTAATTGCATAAAATAATCATCCAAGAGAGAAAAAATATCCACAAGAATCCTCCTCCGAGTGTACCACATGAGTAAAAAAGAGAAAGAGAGGAAAATAGAGAAATGTTTAGAGGTTCTCCTCTACCAAGTGGTGAGGAATGTGTTATCACTCCAAGAGTCACCCCCATACTGCAAATGGGAGTAATCTTGGTAACACACAAATTGATTTTATTTTGGTTTGAAATCAAAGATCAACACGTATTTAAAGAAAGTAAAAGACAACAGATATCATTGCAGATCAATGATGGACCATTGGGCTATGGAGTCATAAACAATCTGCTCATTGAAGGCATTTAAGCTCCCTATCTAAAAAAATATTTTTATAATGGTGAAGAGAAGAATAAGAGAATTAACATAAAGACTAATATTCACTAAACATAGATCATCTCCGCAAAGAGAACTTAGATGTGTCTGAATAGTAAACAATGATAAATAGGCAATATTACAACATATCCTCTACTGCATCAAGAATATATCAACCAAAGGACAGATCCTTAAAATCAGCAATACATTCAAACAAGATGAAGAATAGAACAAATAACATAGAAGACAAAT
>SNQJ01S0163139.1:5693-27062 GCA_010110895.2 Picea sitchensis | reverse complement strand
CAATCCCGAGGCAACCTCGAACCACTTTGGATTAGAAGTTTTCCTCCCCCAACCCGAGAGGGATCTCTCGAACAATGTCACAATATGATCTTCAGTAAGTGTGAAATGGTGGGAAGATTTATGGGTAAATGATGGTTTTGGATTTTTAAAGTTTGGGGGTTGGACCAGGGAAACAGTCCATTGGGCATGGAGTCAAGTGAAAACCGAAGAAAAGAGCTAATAGCAGTGATCGTATAACTTGTGGAAAATGAGGCAAAGTAAGTCTATCTTTCAACAATTTGATAATCATGATGTCATAACAGAAAAAGAAAAGGAAAGGCCATCACAGTGAAAGCATCTATCAAGGAGGAATTTTCACTATGATAATATTTAGAGGAAAACAAACGAAGGCTCATAACTAGATGCAAAGCACTTATCTGGAACGAATTCTGACCAGTCACCATGTAACGCAACACGTATATATCAACTATGGGTAAGGAGCATATAAAATGAATTCCAAACAAATTTAACACAGCTGAAGTAAGGAAGAGATAAACAATTATGATAATGAGAACACATATATATCAACTATGGGTAAGGAGCATATAAAATGAATTCCAAACAGATTTAACACAGCTGAAATAAGGAAGAACATACTGCAAGAATCAACCATGATGAATCTCATAGTCTCAAGTAAATACATCATCTGAATTATTCCATTCTTGGCTTACAAAATAACTCAGCATACAAAGGAACCCCTCTTCACAAGAGGTGTATCCCCCATCTTTCCCCTGCGCCCCCCTAAATCCGTTCCCTCTCTCAGTCGTTACAAGACATAATCTAAAAGAAATTTCTTTGTGTTTCGGGAAATATGAAGAGGTTCACCTTCTCCGGACTCTACGACTGCCGGATGCGCTGCCAGCTTCTTGAACCGTCACTAATCATTTCCTAACTGCACAAGACTCAGCATTTGCGTGGCCCTTCAAGATTCTCCCTTTGAAACGTGGAGATCGCATTCAATATTTGTCATTTCCTATGTCATGAAAATTGTTTACTGGCAGGCCCTTGTGAATAATCTTCATTAAGCATCGCCAAATACGAGCTGCATGAGAACCACCAGTAGCTGGGTGCAATCCACCAACTGTTGAATTATTGTCATATCCAAACCATACCACACAAGTGAACTCAGGTGTGAATCCAGCAAACCATACGTCTCTATACTCATCAGTTGTTCCTATTTTTCTTGCACAGGGCCTGCCTAATCTTACTGCATGACCTGTAACAACCTGTAAAAACTGTCGTATTTATGAAACAACATGTTCATCAACAACGATATTTTCATTTCCATCATTTGACTCTACCTCCTCCAAGAGATGACCATCGCCAGTTTCTACACGGATGATATTATAGGGTTTGTGATAGTACCCCCCGGCAGCTATTGTTGAATAAGCAGTTGCCAGTTGCAAAGGAGTAACCTCACAACCTCCAAGTGACAATGATAGTTCATATGGAAAAGGAGTCTTAATACCCAAAGCTCTAGCCATGTCATAAACCTTATCAACTCCGATTTCAGCGCATAACTTTACAGTTGGGACATTAAGTGACTTTACCAGAGCTTCTTCAAGAGTTACACGTCCTCTAAATTTCCGATCATAGTTTTCTGGAGTAAAACTACCAAGTGTGTATTGTTCATATACAAGAATATGACCTCGGGTCATGCCTTCAGCTGAAACTACCAAATAAACAATGGGCTTAAAAGTTGATGTTGGAGGTCTGAAAGCCAGTGTGGCACGGTTGAAACTACTCTTATAATAGTCTCTCCCTCTGACAAGTATTCGAACAGCTCCATTTAAAGGTTCTATAGCAATTACTGAACCTTCCAGCTTGGATTTGAGATCCTTCTTTTAACTCTACTTCAAAGCTGGAAACAACTCCTGGTAAATATTTCTCTCTTCCAAGTTGTTCTCGGAGAGTTGTAGCAGCTGAAGAGAGGACATCCCTCCTAGTGCAGAAGGCAGGCTTCCAGAGAGAAAATTGCAACCTAGATATAACGTGATCAATCTAGTGAGGTTGCTCATCTCCTGGAGTATACTACCAGTGAAACGATTCTCAGTTAAAGAGAGATAAAACAGAGTTTGAGAAAGCTGGCCTATGCTTCCAGGTAAGTCGCCCTCAAGATCATTGTTCTGAAGAGAGAGTTTTTGCAGACTGGTGCAATTAGAAAGTGCTCCAAATATGGGAGTGAAGTCGGCACTAACCAAACGATTCTGAGCAAGATAAAGTCTCTCTAGATGTCGCAGCTTGCCAAATTCCTGAGGTATGCCTCCCCTTAAGACATTACTAGATAGTGAAAGCTTCAAACGCTGAGAGCAATTTCCTAGTGACGTTGGAATTGTACCGTTCAATTCATTTTTCCCTAGATTTAGCAACCATAAATTTGAGAGCTTGGCACCTGTTGTTAAATTTGGGCGAAAGTGCCTAAGTAATATCAGAATTTTCGATATCGGCTACAACATAGGCTCCATCTAGGGATGTTACTTTCCCATAAAGTGCCAAGAATAGTAGACCAGGTGCCTTCATCCATTGGGCAACCCAAACGTGAAAGCTATAACCTGTAGCCTATGCCACCTTATCTACCGAGAACAGGTAACCAGATTGAGTAACCACATTTTTTATGAAACCAATCAAGGAGCTAGGTGACAGACTACGACAAGATTTCATCTCTGATCTGATAGTCGGAATGGTAACATAGCACACTAGTGCACTGACTGAGAATATCTCCACTATCTGTGAACGTTAAGAAACTCATCGCCATGGTAGAGTCTAGCAGGGCATATAAAGGAAAAATGTCTTTGTCATATGCTGGACATGCAGGCTTTTCTCAAAAAATAATAAATGACGCTGACATACCCTGCCTGAACATTTATAAAGTTGGTACTAAGAGAAATTGTTGATGTTTTAACCTCTTTGTCCCCAAGCCATACAACATTAGTCATAAGCTAAATATTCTTATAAAGTAATTCAAACTTTGGAATTCTCTCTGGGGGTAATGGACATCTGACAATCAGTTTTCCTTTCATTGCTCCTCTGAAAATCACCTCCACAACATCAATGAAGTCTCGCTTTTGATGGAAAGCACTAATCCGTTTAGTATGATCTGGAGTTCCTGAGTCCATCTTCATATGATGTGCATTAAAAAAGAAGATCGTAGAAGGTACCAAAGTAATGTCAAAGTACTGGAGATAAACTTGGGTTTCCTCTGCATCAACATCCGCTAAAGATATCGATGCAAACTTGGACACTTCACGTACAATTTTTGCAAGAATTTCATCAAGCTGCATGCAAACAACATCTATGGCCCTTCCGAATCGGAGAACCAAAACCTTGTCTAATGTATCCCTGATGATCTTGTAAACGTCTTGTTTCCTCGTAAGAGTCTGTAATAGGTAGCTCATTTCTGTATTGAAAAAAGAGTCAAATTTCCCTCTTCCTCTTTGTTGTGAAGTGTCCCGCCAGATTGCTACAAGATTTTATCTTATTTTCAGATTGACAGGGCACCGTGAAAGCCGTAATTCTGAGTTCTCCTGCCAGTGAAATCACCATCAGAAACTTTTAATGGAGTCGCCAGAGCATGTGCAACCAATATTTTCCTATGTCTGACTGCTCAACCAGGCCTTAGGACTAGGAAAATGTCGTTCTCCCAGGGATAGATATCAACTTCGATTCCCCGTCAACTACGCCAAAATGTTGACACTCGGAATTGAAAATGGGTTGCATGCAAATAAATCCCGAGGAAACCTCGAACCACTTTGGATTAGAAGCTGTCCTCCCCCAACCCGAGAGGGATCTCTCAAACAATGTCACAATATGATCTTCAGTAAGCATGAAATGGTGGGCAGATTTATGGGTAAATGATGGTTTTGGATTTTTAAAGTTTCGGGGTTGGACCAGGGAAATAGTCCATTGGGCATGGAGTCAAGTGAAAACCAAAGAAAAGAGCTAATAGCAGTGATCGTATAACTTATGGAAAATGAGGCAAAGTAAGTCTATCTTTCATCAATTTGATAATCATGATGTAGTAGCAGAAAAAGAAAAGGAAAGGCCATCACAGTGAAAGCATCTATCAAGGAGGAATTTTCACTACGATAATATTTAGAGGAAAACAAATGAAGGCTAATAACTAGATGTAGAGTGCTTATCTGGAACGAATTCTGACCAGTCACCATGTAACGCAACACGTATATATCAACTGTGGGTAAGGAGCATATAAAATGAATTCCAAACAAATTTAACACAGCTGAAGTAAGGAAGAGATAAACAATTATGATAATGACAACACATATATATCAATTGTGGGTAAGGAGCATATAAAATGAATTCCAAACAGATTTAACACAGCTGAAATAAGGAAGAACATACTGAAAGAATCAACTGTGATGAATCTCACAGTCTCAAGTAAATACATCATCTGTATTATTCCATTCTTGGCTTACAAAATAACTCAGCATACAAAGGAACCCCTCTTCACAAGAGGTTTATCCCCCAGCTCGCCCCTGTGCCCCCCTAAATCCGTTCCCTCTCTCAGTCATTACAAGACATAATCTAAAAGAAATTTCTTTGTGTTTCAGGAAATATGAAGCGGTTCGCCTTCTCCGGACTCTACGATTGCCGGATGTGCTACCAACTTCTTGAACCGTCACTAATCATTTCATAACTGGACAAGACTCAACGTTTGCATGGCCCTTCAAGATTCTCCCTTTGAAACGTGGAGATCGCATTCCATATTTGTCATTTCCTATGTCATGAAAATTGTTTATTGGCAGGCCCTTGTGAATAATCTTCATTAAGCGTCGCCAAACAGGAGCTGCATGAGAACCACCAGTAGCTGGGTGCAATCCACCAACTATTGAATTATTGTCATATCCAAACCATACCACACAAGTGAACTCAGGTGTGAATCCAGCAAACCATACGTCTCTATACTCATCAGATGTTCCTGTTTTTCCTACACAGGGTCTGCCTAATCTTACTTCACGACCTGTCCCTCATTCAACAACAACCTGTAACAACTGTTGTATTTCTGAAACATGTTCATTGACAACGATATTTTTATTTCCATCATTTGACTCTACCTCCTCCAAGACATGACCATCACCAGTTTCTACATGGATGATAATATAGGGTTTGTGATATTACCCCCCGGCAGCTATTGTTGAATAAGCAGTTGCCAGTTGCAAAGGAGTAACCTCGCAACCTCCAAGTGACAATGATAGTTCATATGGAAAAGGAGTCTTAATACCCAAAGCTCTAGCCATGTCATAAACCTTATCAACTCCGATTTTAGTGCATAACTTTACAGTTGGGATATTAAGTGACTTTACCAGAGCTTCTTCAAGAGTTACACGTCCTCTAAATTTCCGATCATAGTTTTCTGGAGTAAAACTACCAAGTGTGTATCGTTCATCTACAAGAATATGACCTCGGGTCATGCCTTCAGCTGAAACTGCCAAATAAACAATGGGCTTAAAAGTTGATGTTGGAGTTCTGAAAGCCAGTGTGGCAAAGTTGAAACTACTCTCATAATAGTCTCTCCCTCCGACAAGTATTCGAACAACTCCATTTAAAGGTTATATAGCAATTACTGAACCTTCCAGCCTGGATTTGAGATCCTTCTTTTAACTCTACTTCAAAGCTAGAAACAACTCCTGGTAAATATTTCTTTCTTCCAAGTTGTTCTTGGAGAGTTGCAGCAGCTGAAGAGAGGACATCCTTCCTAGTGCAGAAGGCAGGCTTCCAGAGAGAAAATTGCGACCTAGATATAACATGATCAATCCAGTGAGGTTGCTCATCTCCTGGGGTATACTACCAGTGAAACGATTCTCAGTCAAAGAGAGATAAAAAAGAGTTTGAGAAAGCTAGCCTATGCTTCCAGGTAAGTCGCCCTCAAGATCATTGTTTCGAAGAGAGAGTTTTTGCAGACTGGTGCAGTCAGAAAGTGCTCCAAATATGGGAGTGAATTCGACACTAACCAAACGATTCTGAGCAAGATAAAGTCTCTCTAGATGTCGCAGCTTGCCAAATTCCCGAGGTATGCCTCCCGTTAAGACATTACTAGATAGTGAAAACTTCAAACGCTGAGAGCAATTTCCTAGCGACAACGGAATTGTACCGTTCAATTCATTTTTCTCTAGATTTAGCAACCATAAATTTGAGAGCTTGGCACCTGTTGTTAAATTTGGGCGAAAGTGCCTAAGTAATATCGGAATTTTTGATATCGGATACAACATAGGCTCCATCTAGGGATGGTACTTTCCTGTAAAGTGCCAAGAATAGTAGAGCAGGTGCCTTCATCCATTGGGCGACCCAAACGCGAAAGTTGTAACCTGTAGCCTATGCCACCTTATCTACCGAGAACAAGTAACCAGATTGAGTGACCACATTTTCGATGAAACCAATCAAGGAGCTAGGTGACAGACTACGACAAGATTTCATCTCTGATCTGATAGTTGGAATGGTAACAGAGCACACTAGCGCACAAACTGAGAATATCTCCACCTTCTATGAACATTAAGAAACTCACCGCCATGGTAGCCTCTAGCAGGGCATATAAAGGAAAACTGTCTTTGTCATATGCTGGACATGCAGGATTTTCTCAAAAAATAATGAATGATGCTGACATACCCTTCCTGAACATTTATAAAGTTGCTACTAAGAGAAATTGTTGTTGTTTCAACCTCTTTGTCCCCAAGCCATACAACATTAGTCATAAGCTAAATATTCTTATAAAGTAATTCAAACTTTGGAATTCTCTCTGGGGGTAATGGACATCTGACAATCAGTTTTCCTTTCATTGCTCCTCTGAAAATCACCTCCACAACATCAATGAAGTCTCGCTTTTGATGGAAAACACTAATCCGTTTAGTATGATCTGGAGTTCCTGAGTCCATCTTCATATGATGTGCATTAAAAAAGAAGATCGTAGAAGGTACCAAAGTAATGTCAAAGTATTGGAGATAAACTTGGGTTTCCTCTGCATCAACATATTCTAAAGCTATCGATGCAAACTTGGACACTTCACGTATAGTTTTTGCAAGAATTTCATCAAGCTGCATGAAAACAACATCTGTGGCCCTTCCGAATCAGAGAACCAAAACCTTGTCCAATGTATCCCTGATGAGCATGTCAAGGTCCTGTTTCCTCATAAGAGTCTGTAATAGGTAGCTCATTTCTGTATTGAAAAAAGAGTCAAATTTCCCTCTTCCTCTTTGCTGTGAAGTGTCCCGTCAGATTGCTACAAGATTTTATCTTATTTTCAGATTGAAAAGGCACCATGAAAGCCATAATTCTAAGTTCTCCTGCCAGTGAAATCACATCAGAAACTTTTAATGGAGTCACCAGAGCATGTGCAACCAATATTTTCCTATGACCGGCTGCTCAACTAGGCCTTAAGACTAGGAAAATGTCATTCTCCCAAAGATAGATATCAACTTCGATTCCCCGACAACGGCACCAAAATGTTGACACTCGGAACTGAAAATGGGTTGCATGCAAATCAATCCTGAGGCAACCTCGAACCACTTTGGATTAGAAGTTGTCCTCCCCCAACCCGAGAGGGATCTCTTGAACAATGTCACAATATGATCTTCAGTAAGCATGAAATGGTGGGAAAATTTATGGGTAAATGATGGTTTTGGATTTTTAAAGTTTCGGGGTTGGACTAGGGAAACAGTCCATTGGGCATGGAGTCAAGTGAAAACCAAAGAAAAGAGCTAATAGCAGTGATCGTATAACTTGTGGAAAATGAGGCAAAGTAAGTCTATCTTTCAGCAATTTGATAATCATGATGTAGTAGCAGAAAAAGAAAAGGAAAGGCCATCATAGTGAAAGCATCTATCAAGGAGGAATTTTCACTATGATAATCTTTAGAGGAAAACAAACGAAGGATGCTAACTAGATGCAGAGTGCTTATCTGGAAGGAATTCTGACCAGTCACCATGTAACGCAACACGTATATATCAACTGTGGGTAAGGAGCATATAAAATGAATTCCAAACAAATTTAACATAGCTGAAGTAAGGAAGAGATAAACAATTATGATAATGACAACACATATATATCATTCGTGGGTAAGGAGCATATAAAATGAATTCCAAACAGATTTAACACAGCTGAAATAAGGAAGAACATACTGAAAGAATCAACCGTGATGAATCTCACAGTCTCAAGTAAATACATCATCTGTATTATTCCATTCTTGGCTTACAAAATAAATCAGCATACAAAGGAACCCCTCTTCACAAGAGGCTTATCCCCTAGCTCGCCCCCGCGCCCCCCTAAATCCGCTCCCTCTCTCAGTCGTTACAAGACATAATCTAAAAGAAATTTCTTTGTGTTCCGGGAAATATGAAGCGGTTCGCCTTCTCCGGACTTTGCGACTGCCGGATGCGCTACTAGCTTCTTGAACCCTCACTAATCATTTCCTAACTGGACAAGACTCAGCATTTGCGTGGCCCTTCAAGATTCTCCCTTTGAAACATGGAGATCGCATTCCATATTTGTCATTTCCTATGTCATGAAAATTGTTTATTGGCAGGCCCTTGTGAATAATCTTCATTAAGCGTCGCCAAACAGGAGCTGCATGAGAAACACCAGTAGTTGGGTGCAATCCACCAACTGTTGAATTATTTTCATATCCAAACCATACCACACAAGTGAACTCAGGTGTGAATCCAACAAACCATACGTCTCTATACTCATCAGATGTTCCTGTTTTTCTTGCACAGGGCCTGCCTAATCTTACTGCACGACCTGTCCCTCGTTCAACAACAGCCTGTAACAACTGTCGTATTTCTGAAACAACATGTTCATCGACAACGATATTTTCATTTCCATCATTTGACTCTACCTCCCCCAAGAGATGACCATCGCCAGTTTCTACACGGCTGATAATATAGGGTTTGTGATAGTACCCCCCGACAACTATTGTTAAATAAGCAGTTTCCAGTTGCAAAGGAGTAACCTCACAACCTCCAAGTGACAATGATAGTTCATATGGAAAAGGATTCTTAGTACCCAAAGCTCTAGTCATTTCATAAACCTTATCAACTCCGATTTCAGCGCATAACTTTACAATTGGGACATTAAGTGACTTTACCAGAGCTTCTTCAAGAGTTACACGTCCTCTAAATTTCCGATCATAGTTTTCTGGAGTAAAACTACCAAGTGTGTATCATTCATCTACAAGAATATGACCTCGGGTCATGCCTTCAGCTAAAACTGCCAAATAAACAATGGGCTTAAAAGTTGATGCTGGAGGTCTGAAAGCCAGTGTTGCACGGTTGAAACTACTCTCATAATAGTCTCTCCCTCTGACAAGTATTCGAACAGCTCCATTTAAAGGTTCTATAGCAATTACTGAACCTTCCAGCCTGGATTTGAGATCCTTCTTTTAACTCTACTTCAAAGCTGGAAACAACTCTTGGTAAATATTTCTCTCTTCCAAGTTGTTCTCTGAGAGTTACAACAACTGAAGAGAGGACATCCCTCCTAGTGCAGAAGGCAGGCTTCCAGAGAGAAAATTGTGACCTAGATATAACGTGATCAATCCAGTGAGGTTTCTCATCTCCTGGGGTATACTACCAATGAAACAATTCTCAGTCAAAGAGAGATAAAACGGAGTTTGAGAAAGCTGGCCTATTCTTCCAGGTAAGTCGCCCTCAAGATCATTGTTCTGAAGAGAGAGTTTTTGCAGATTGGTGCAGTTAGAAAGTGCTCCAAATATGGGAGTAAAGTCGGCACTAACCAAACCATTCTGAGCAAGATAAAGTCTCTCTAGATGTCACAGCTTGCCAAATTCCCGAGGTATTCCTCCCGTTAAGACATTACTAGATAGTGAAAGCTTCAAACGCTGAGAGCAATTTCCTAGCGACGTCGGAATTGTACCATTCAATTCGTTTTTCTCTAGATTTAGCAACCATAAATTTGAGAGCTTGGCACCTGTTGTTAAATTTGGGCGAAAGTGACTAAGTAATATCAGAATTTTTCGATATCGGCTACAACACCAAACATCAACACCTAAGGCCATTAGGTATGTTCTCATTCTAGCCTTCCAAAAGGAAAAATTTGTTCCATCAAATAGAGGAGGCTTACTGGGTGAAGTCCCTTCATGACTTGTCATGTTTAAGCTTACAGATCTACCTTTAAATAAAAGGAACCATCTCTGATACCAATTGTTGAAATTACTAAGACAACTGAGAGGGGAGGTGAATCAGTTGTTATTGTGCTTAACCAATTTTAAGTCTATTAAACCATTCTTAATCTTTCTTCAAGTGACCATCAATATTATACAACATATGGACAACATAAATAATAAGCATCAGTCACACATAAGATNCATGAGGAAACCCATAAAGGGAGAGAACCTCTTCTTCTTCGAAATGATAGGCAGTCTTTTAAGTTCTGTACATCATCTATGTTTGAGAACCAACTCAAAGTGAGGCTACTACCTCTGTTTTACAAGCTCCAACTTGTTGAGAGAACCAAATCTCTGGTTTCTCTAGCACCGACTAGAAGGAAGCACCAAATCCCTGAGTGTTCCAGCACCGACTGGATGGAAGCACCTACTTCCACTTATACAAGCACCAACTTGTATACAGAAAACTCTGTGTTTTCTTGAGCACCACCCTGCCACCCTGTTTTCTAGCCACAACTAGATGGAAGCTACAACTCCCAATATTCAAGAACCAACTCGTATATCAATTGACAAACAACAATACATGTAATTCAATTCTTACCCCTTCTTCACTGTTCTGAAATTCTTCTCTGGTTCAAAAACTGTTCTGCAGTTCTGCTCTGCTACATGATATTCTATTATTCTACTCTTTCTTCTATCTGTTCGATGACTGTTACTCATCTCTGAGTGTTTTCTCATCCTCTGCATTATTTCATTTTACCCTCCTTACAGTTCATCTCATTGTTTTAGTTAGAACAACCAACCTTCCATAGTCATTGCGTTTCCCTTTTATCCTATACCTCCTATTCTGTTATGCCTTGAATCTCCAAGAAAATGCATCAGCAACTGAATTGCCAACCGTCCAAGAATCATGATTCAGTTATGCTAACTGAATTGTAACTGATCGATTACCTATGAGTTGAAATAGTAACCCTTCGATCAAGTTTCCAATTAACCAGTGTTGTTGGATTAAATCCGTAGGATTTTGCGTTTATCTCATATGCCCACTAGCTGTGACCGAGCACTAAACATAATTTGAATTTCATGAATTCACATCTCGACATTCCTGTGATGAAGGGTCTCAACAGTCCAAGTCACGATTGCCAAGACTTCGAGATGGATATTAGCACCGCTAGTTTCTTCCCCTCACATGACCACCGACGGTGACCACAAGCTGTGCCAAAAGGAGCTTCGTATTTCGCAAACTTATGAACTTCATCAAGCATGATCAACAGACAAGATCTCCAATGATTCGATGGTCCAGATCTCATCGCGATCTTGCATATCACGATTCCTGTGATGAAGTATCTCGATACTCCAAGTCACGATTGTCGAGACTTCGAGATGGAGCTTAACACTGCTAACTTCTTCCCTTCATGTGACCACCGGTGGTGACCACAAGCTATGCCAAAAGGTGCTTCGTGTTTCAATAACTTATGAAATTCATCAATCCTGATCAACGGTCGAGATCTCCAATGATCCGACGGTCCATATCTCATCGCGATATCGCATATAGTGACTCCTGTGATGAAGGGTCTCGATGCTCCAAGTCGCGATCACCGAGACTCCGAGATGGAGCTTGGCATCTCTAGCTCTGCTCTCCAGATCTCGACAATGTGACCATGAGATATGACCACTCGCCAATCAAGCGAGCACTTCGCTCCTTTGACTTTCCAGTCAGCGAAAATTTAATCCCTTGCCACATGTCCCTCTTGGATAAACGGTCAAGATCTTATTGCGATTTCGCAACTTCACGGGCCTTCATCTTACCTGATCAATGGTCCATGATCTCGATGATTCAACGGTCTAGATCTTTTCGTGATCTCGCATATCGTGAGTTCCCACACCATGCTCCATTGACTCCTCCAATGTGCAAGTCAGCGAAATTCCAATCACTTGCCACATGTCTTATGACTCCAACGATCACGATTGTTATCGCGAGTTTGAACCTCTTTCCTTTGGATTTCCCGATCTACGAAAATCCTAAACAAAACCTTTTTCGTGCTTTGACTGTTTTCCTCCTTCTGATCTTACACTGCCTATCTTTCCATTATCGCTACACTACTGATCCTGTTGATCTTTGCCATCAATGACAAATGTGTTTATCTTCGCCATCAATGACAAACATGCATACTTTTCCTCTGTCTAAAAACATTCCAGGAGGGTTCCCCCGACCCCTTTGATATTTAAAGACAGTAAGATCATTACTTTTCCATTGCTAGGGATTTCATTTCTCTAAGTGCCCCATTATCAGTGGTAGAGAGATCAATGTCATAGGGTTGATTGGTCATAATCGCCAACTTTTTCTGAGAGCTCCGAGTCTTAATAGAAGAATTTTATATGCCCAAACCTCTAGACCAAACATACTCCTTTCCTATCCCTTCATCGCAAGTGCTATAAGTACTAGCCTTCCCCCCGCAAGTGGTGTCATCATATATAGTTTTTCCAAAATACACTAGTAATGGAACAATAGTTTTATTGTCACATATAAAGGGTAACAGTGAATCCAACACAACTGAAAGAGAGGAATCATGTTCCTCAGACTCCCTACATCTAGGAACCCCCACAGTCCCATCCGACCGAGGTATAGTCAGGGAAGAGGAAATAATCATCTGACTCTGGTCAACACAGTTAAGAGAAGACCTTGGATGAGGAACAGTACCAAAAAGGGGAGTTGGCTACTTTTCTAAAATAAAAGGATCTTCTCTCGAAGTCCTAGACTGTGTTGTAACACTCGGATTCCATCGAAATGACTCTTTAGAGATAGGACCCAGAACTACCCTATCAACCTTAGAGAGCGAAGGGTCTTTGGAAGTAGATCGTTTAAGCCAGCCAGAAGTGTCCAATGCATCTCTCTCCCATAAAGTTAAATTAGCATAAAGGGTAGGTCAGTGTAATTTAAACTTACCAATGAGTGTATCCAAAGGCTCCGACTGACTGTCCAGATTTGGTGAAAAGTGTAGATTCTTAGTCCCGAAAGGGTCCACTTCTGGAGTGCAATCCAAAATATTCCAGATATTTTGAAATTCTTCCGCAACCTCTTCTTCCACAAAACCCTTACAATATTTACGCAGGTGTCCCGTCCAACAACAAATATTGCAATGAAAGGGTATGCCCAAGTAATCTAACCTATGGTGTATCCTCTGCCCCCACCACTCAACCTCAAGAACCTCCAGTAGCCCACAATGAATTTTGATATCCACCAATATTCTACCAATATTCTTGGCCGAAGCCATTAATGACTAACGATCCACAACAATGAAAGTACCTAAAGTGTCGCCAATAGCCTTGAGGGAACCTTCATTCCAGAGTTGGATAGGTAGCCCAGGAAGGAGTACCCAGAGATGACGATGTTGAAAGTAATCGGTTGTTGGGTCAAAGGCAACCCACCATCTCTTCAACATCAGACTGCTACCACTGAAAACCCACAGAGAATCCAATAAGAGTGTAGTGTCCTCAGGGGTTATGCAAATGAAACCCATCCAACCCTTCGAGAGGTACAAAACCTCAGGAGCATAGCCTAATATCATAGCCCAATATTTATCCATCCAGACCGTAAGAGATTCATGTTCCAGATAATGATAAGATACTCTACCGACTATACTGCAGAGAGTTATCTTGCAGGTCTCCTCTAATCCAATGTTGGAACCCAGGACTAACTTCTTAAAGGTTTTATTAGCTTTCCAATTTTTTCATTTGAAGCTGGAGGGGTTAGTATGATTGCAAACCTTTCTCTGTGTGCTCATAGAAGTCACACCCCTATTAACAATAATCCCACTTCCCACTGGTTTGGTAGACTCCACATGCCGCACAGGTTCAAAAAATACAAGGAAAGTGTCTATGGGAGTAGGCCGAGAGTCGAGGAACCTACAAAGTGGAGCTAAAGAGGAAGTAACAAGTTGATGAGAAGAAAAAGGAGTATCTGAAACCCTTCCCATGCAATCCGCACCTTTCCTCTGCCAAATGTCCTTGTTAGAAGCGCCCATAAGTGCTCTAACGTTTCCTTATAGTTTTGAAAGTAGTGAATTCATCATGAATGGTGCCACCTAGACTCCACTACAAACGCTAGAAACAAAAAACATAGGGCGGTCCAGTTTCCAAGTTTAGTAACTGGATAAAATTTAAGAAGTGTAGATGGCTTGAGTACACTAAAGTAAAGGCCGACTGTGGGGATTTAATGAACAATAAACCTGCTCATAACAAGGTATAAAGAAAGTCAAATCAAAAGAACCTCAGTAAAGAGAGTAGTCATGTGGTGTCGAGAAGCCTGAGGATAAAGGGAGAATAAACTAAGGAATGCTCTAAAACTGTCACTAAAATGCCTAGATCAGATAAAGAATGATAGTAATCATCAAGCGATAACCTCACCATCTACAAAACTAGTCCCGAAAATCCAGTTCCTTTGCTTCGGCTCCATTGAAATTATTGTGTTTCCCTCCTAGTTGCAGCGCGTAATTTTTATCTTATCCATATAGTTAAAATCTCCTATTTTCTAGTTAAAATCTCACGTTTTCTCATTCCCCCCCTTAGCTACTTTCTAATGGGAAATTATGAATCATGAATGACATATTTTCCTACTTAAAATTATTGATAAATCAAAGGGATATTAGAATAGGTTTCTACAAAGTTTTGTGAAAGTTCTAAATTTAATTTTCAAATTTATGGAATATTTTAATGATGTAGTAAAATGTCCCCATACAACTTTAGTTTTTTGTGGTGAAAAGTTCTAATTAGACCTATTATCGCACAATTTGTACTTGCCAAAAAGCCCAAGTAAAGTGGGTACAAAATTGGTGTAATTGGGAATAACCTATCACTGTCACCTTAATAGGAGTTCCCTTTCTATTTAGGAGTATGCCAAGAGTACCCTAGGGAGACGTGGCCAGTGACCTAGAGGGTTTGAGAAGGCTAAGGAAAGTAATCATAAGGAAACCTTTCCCCTCTCACAGATCAGTCAATTAAAAGGGTTCTTTATGTCTTATAGAGATGACTCAAATAATAATATTGTGTACCTTCCCAGAAGAAGACAACAAGGAAAAAATGAGCACTTTGCAAGTACCAAAATGATGTTAGTGCTTCATAAGACAATGAACATTCAAAAAGTAAGCTAGCTGATATGAATTTGCAGCAATGCAATAGTTTATAACAACAATTAATATTTATAACAACCACAAGAATTATGCCTTGAAAGTGCTGAAAACAACAAGAAGAAATAACTTTAACCTAGCTAAATGATAAAAGTCACAAGCAAGTTTGGCAAGGTCTAGCTAGCAAAATAGGTCACTTTTGCAAAGAATTTGTTGTAGTTATATGGCTGTAGCAATATTTTGCAACAACAACAAATTGAAATGGTCAAAAGTGCAAGAAAACACCATACAAAGTTAGCACTTACCTAGTAGATTGACTAGCAATTATCACAATTGAGTTTTGAATGGTTTTAGTGCAAGTTATGTAGGAAAATGTATCAAATCAATGTATGTTTGTATGCTTGTAGCAATGTTTTTCTACATCAGCAAGTTAGGTTGGGAGTTAGTTTAATTTTGTAACAACCCTAGTTATATAATTGCTTAAGGTTTATTAAGTTTAATTAATTAAATAATTAACTGTCCTAATGTATATTAGTTAAATAATAATTATTTAATTAATAATATTAATTAATTAATTAATTATTGTTTAATGTATGTTAATTAATTAATTAGTCAATTAATTAACTCATTTAATGTTTGGGTAATGAATTAAAGTTTAATAAATTTTAATTTATTTAATAGAAAAACTTAATGTATGGAGGGATAAGGCATTGAAAGGAGGGATAAGGAATTAAATGGAGGGATAAGGTGGATGGCATTGAATGAAGGGAGGAGGCAGTGAATGGAAGGAGGATATGAGGGGGGAGGGGGATTCGAGAGGGGGGACTTTTGATTTTTTTGGGGGAAGGAAGCATTATTTTGAGATTAGGGACTGTATTTTTCTTGTTTTGAGTTTGGTGGACTGTTACAGGAGAGCATCGATTGCTGGGAGTTTTTGGCTCGGGGGCCAAGAATCCTCACAGAATCCTGGAGCTAGGGAGCCGGATAGGCTCTGTTCCTAGCTGGTAGGGAGGAAAGATTCGGTTTTGGGCAGAGCAACTTGATCAGAGTTTCAGATTCAGCTTGGACCGACAGAATTGGAGAAATAGCATCAGTCAGAGGTATGTATTTTCATTATTACGCTGTGTTAGGTGGTTATCATCATGCTGTTGAATATGCTTATATGCTAAATAATGAAATTGCTTATACGTTGAAAGAAATTTTATGTTTAAATTTATGAATTTTATTAGGCTTTGTTAAAGCGGGCTTTACACATGGTATCAGAGTTGTAGTTTAAAATCTAGGACCAAAGGCCCACCTACCCACCTACCCTCCTGACTCTAGAGGAAAGATAAGCTAAGTGTCCTGTAAACAACCCTGAAAACCTGCCTGGAACCCCCTAAAACTTTAAAACTTGTTTTCCTATACAGGTAAAATCCTTGAAAGGAGTGATACAAACATAAATAACTAGAGGTATAAATAATAGATTTAAGGAAAGCTTGTAAATCTGGCCCTGAAGGCCAAGCTCCAGCTCCAACTCCACCTAACCTGCAAGCCAGACACATTTTTTTATATATATATACAGACCTAAATATATATGAATAGTATGCACATAAAAAAAAAAAAAAATAGTTTTCAATTAAGTTATTTTCCCTGCAACTTAAATCAGTCGAAGGGATATCCAATATCCATTATAGAAAACCATATCAGCCTGGACTGCCCCAACCAATATCTATCCATTGCCAAATCCACTGAATGTATATTTACTGACGAAAAAAATAAAATAAACTGACTCAAAGTACCCCATCATATCGATTTAGATGACTGCCACTACTCAACAGATGCCAGGAAGGACAAAAAAAAACAACAGTTTTCAATACGAAACCCCATTACAACAAAAGAAAAAAAAGAGTAAATTTCCCTAATATCTAATCCTATTTCATTACCTATTTACCAATTTTATCATCGAGACCAATGTACACAAGCTATATAAGTCACTAAATCCCAGCGCCAAGCGCCAATCCCACAAAAAACCATATTACAGCAAAAAAAAGTAAAGCGGCCCATAAGCTGAAGAGCTATAAGGGACACTCCACCCAAGATCCAAATATTCATTCCAACTATCAAATACTAATCCAAAACATTCCATCATGGGACGTCACCTGGGTGACCCGAATCACCCTGCCAAATTTGTGTGTGCAGATTGATTGTCTAATCCAGCTGTTGCACTCAAACCAAGTGCCCAATGCCAAGTTGTCAAGGAGGAGGATCCCATGAGGACGCCTTTGTACAAAGTAGCAGTGATACAAAAGAAAAAAATCACTGGGCCCATAGGCCGAAACTCCAATTATCAAGTCGACTAATCACTGAAGAAAATCCACAAGCTATCAATCTAAGAACCCAACACAACACAAATCACCAAAGTCGAGACCGAGCACCAAGTCACAAAGGAGGAGCACCAGACCGAGCACCAGGTCACAAAGGAGGAGCCACGAAGAATTATTGTATTGTACACTACGCACCTCCACCATAATCGAACCGATACCTCTCCACCAAGCCCAACGACCAAGACCATGTGCCAGCAGTAAGTCACATGATGTAGGAGCCCACGAGGGGGGGGCGGGGGGGCAACTTGTTTGACCAACGCATCAATGCGCCCACGACAAAAGCGCCCAAATGCAAGCACTGAGCCACCAAGGAGAACTTGTGGGTTAATAAGTAGTAATAAAACCCAGTACCAAGCGCCAAACCCTTGAGTCCTTTCTGCTCAATGCGTCAGCCAAAACAAATCTGTGCCGACGTGACTTGCAACCACAACACACAGTCAACATATAAGTCACCAAAACCAAACAAAATCACCATGCGTACACAAATACAATGGGAAGGGGGCATGCAGGTGCTGAATGGGAAAACCCTTACCAGAGTGCAGAGAAGGGAGGCGGCCAAATGATAGGCGAAGCAAGGGTTGGGCATGTAGAGAAATTAGGGTTAATATAGAGAGCCGGGAGTATGCATAGGGTTGTGGGTAGTGTTGATCAAGGCGAGGGGGTACGTGGGCCTCATACGACGACCCACGATGCATGTTTCATAATTTTTTTATTTATTTTTATTTTTATTTTATATTTTATTTATTGTTTTAAGTTAAATCTTATTTTAATTCAATTTAATTAATTATTTTAAGTTAAAATCTTATTTAAATTAAAATTAATTAATTTATTATCATTGCTTTAAATTATTATTGGATTTAAATGATTAAAAATTAGATTAGTTAAATTATAATCATTTAAAAAAAAAAATTAATTATAAATATTTAAATAAGATTTTCAAATATAAATTATATATTTTAAATTTAAATTAGAACATAATTTAGATATAAGAACATAAGCTGTGTATGTTTTAAAACATAATATAATCTCTTGTACTATGTTTTAAAACATAAAACATAAGCTGTGACTCGAGATAATATAAATTAGAACATTTTTTTTTTTATATATAATATATAATTTAGAACATAAGCTTAAGATTTTCATAAATATATTTTAAATTATATTTAAACTTAGGTTTAAAATTATATAGGTTTAAACATATATAAGTCTATTAGTTTAAACATAGGTTTAAATTTAGGTTTAAACACATATTGGCTTAAAACTGATGTGATAATTTCATTAGTTCTTAATAATTAATCAACATTAAGTTGAAAATCACCTTAATTAGTTTTAAACGAAAAGTTTAAAGACTTAGACCAAGATAAGCAGGAGGGGGGTTTCATGCACGCTAGGAAAGTAAGCTAGAGGAATTGACGAGTGTGGTGCGATGATAGCATAGCTACCATGAGAGGGAGTTAGTAGTTTTCTTAGGCAGTGACACCAAGATTAGACTCTTTAAACCCTAACCTAGCCACCTCCCCTAAAGAGAGTAACATCTGTTTACAGACAAGTAAAAAAAAAAACTTACGCCTAACCCTGTTTTCTAGTCTAAGTTGCGCAAATGAGAAATGTCCTTGAACTCACCCTGACAAATTTGGTTACTGCAGATTAAATTATACAAGATGGTTAGGACTCGAGGAAATCGAGGCAGAGGGGCATCGTCGCAGGGACCGCCAGCGCCGCCGCCACCATTGCCTAAACTAGCTCTCATACTGTGCTCTTTGGAGTCCATAAATGAGACTTTAAAGGGGCGTCAACCAGCAGGGATTGAAGTGGAGCCCCCACCATCTGGAACGGGTAATCCAGAAGCATCGAGGGATTCAAGGGGAGGACCTCCACTCATAGACATCACTAGAGAACTGCAAAAGATCAAACTTCTGGAGTTTGCTGGGGGTCGTGCTAGTGAACGTGCCGAGGCATGGTTGGAAGGCATGACAAGGTGTTTCGCCTTAAGATACTATGCATCCACTTTAAAGGTGAAGATAATGATTTTTCAGTTGAGAGACAGTGCCCTGAACTAATGGGGCAACCTGGAGAGGCAACTACACCTTACCCCAGATACCGTCTCTTGGGAACTTTTTTAGGAAAGGTTCTGAAGGAAATATCTACCAACTTACTACGAGGAAAAATAGGTGGGAGCATTTCATGCTCTAGTACAGGGAAATAGGACCGTAGAAGAATATGAGATCAGGTTTATGGAATTGGTCAAATATGTTTCATACATGGATAATGACCAATGACAAGAAGAACTCTTTGTCTATGGGTTAAACCCTAATATAAGGGCTATGGTGTAGATGTGGAAACTATCTTCAGTAGCAGAAGCAGTGGAAAATGTGCGTTATGTGGAGGAACACATGAAATTAAATGGAGGTACGAGACAGACCTTTTTGCATCATCCTAGATTCATGGGAAGGCCCCTAGGACATTTCCCAGGGGAGGGGGATTAAGGCCACCTCCATATGGTAATAGAGTTTCACCAAGGACAGAAGCCGCAGAGATTTCAATGGCAGCAAGTGCAACATCTCGTTCATCACCAACGACACAGGCAGGTCCACGGCCATCTCAGGGAGCAGCTAGTAGGGGCAGGGGTTCCAGGGGAAGGAACTCATTTAAGAGACAATCACAAAACAGTGCGCAGGTTCAATCTCATGTTACCTGTTGGGGATGTGGAGGACCCCATTACTAGCGTGACTTCCCAGAGTTACAATTAGTATTTGTGCATAGAGAAGGAAAGGCCCTGATGGGAAGAGAAAGTAGCAGCCACCAGATTTACGCAGCAGTTAATAATTGCCAGGAAAAACATCAATCCATGGTGGTGGAGTCATCAGGTATGCTAAATCATATCAAGGTTAAGATTTTATTTGATTCTGGTGCTACAGATAGTTTCATTTCACCATCTGCATTAGAAAAGAGTGGGTTGGCCGAGCACGATGACTTTAAATAAGTCGAGATGGATTTAGGGGAAAAACAAGCGGTAGGACCTAGCATTGATAATTGTATAGTAGACCTGGGAGTGTGTACTACCAGGTTGAAGGTATATGTTACTGCACTCGGGGTGTATGACCTAATCATTGGAATGGATTGGTTATAAGCCCATCGAGCTATGGTAGATTGTTTCACAAAAAGGGTGCTTTGTGTTGACGACGAAGGAAGGCCAATAAAGATCCAAGGTGTACGGAGAAAGGTGTCTTTACGCTTTATCTCAACTATTAAGGTTAAGCAATGCTTGAGGCAAGGGTGTTGACTATATGTATTGGAAGCAGTGAATGAAAGGAAGGGACCCTCCTTGGATCAGTACCCGGTTTTGTTAGAATTTAAGGATGTTTTTCTAAACGAGTTACCAAGGTTACCTCCTGAGAGGGAGCTTGATTTTACTATTGAGCTAAAACCTGGTGCATAACCAATTTCCAAGACTCCGTATCGGATGACGGTGCCAGAACTTTGTGAGTTGCAAATGTAGTTGAAAGAACTATTGGACTTAGGGCTAATAAGGCCCAGTATCTCACCTTGGGGTGCACCAGTAATTTTTGTAAAGAAGAAAGATGGTTCCTTACGATTGTGTATAGATTACAGGGACTTGAACCATGCTATAGTGAAAAATAGGTACCCAATGCCGCGAATAGGTGACCTCTCTGATTAGATGAAAGGATCAGCGATATTCTCAAAA
>SNQJ01S0163137.1:9632-21444 GCA_010110895.2 Picea sitchensis | reverse complement strand
AATTATAACTAGTGGGCCCTCTCATATGAGGTTGGTTTTGACCAAGGTACGCAGGATTTGAAGTGTTTTGAGAAGCATGTGTGAGCGGAGGATAACCAGATGGGTTTTGAGGGTTATGGGTTGGGTTGGGCATTTTTCCATAAGGAGGTTGTTGCGGAGCCTGAGAATTTTGTCCTGTCGGGAATTGTGGGTTTCCTAAAAAAGGAACGTTCCATGTATTAGGTGCGGCAGGCACATTTTGTCCCGTGGAGGCATGCAGATTTCCTTGAAAAGGGACGCTCCATGGATTGGGTGCGACAGACACATTTTGTCCTTGTGGTTGATGGTGGACTCTGACTTGAGGTTGCCCCCTAGCATGAGGGTGCCCCCCGAATGTAATTTGTCCTCCGGTGGGAGGATGCCCCCCAACATTAGGGTTCCCTCCGAATGGAATTTGTCCTCCGAAGGGGGGATGCCCCCCAGTTTGAGGTTGAGTTCCCGGGATTTGAAAGCTAGATGCCAATGACTGACCAATGTTGCCGATCGGGTTAGGACCACCAAGGCCAGTCCCTCCAGGTTGTTGGATAGGTATGGAACTTCCCAGTACAATTTGAGTAGTGGTTTGGGCAGTGGTGTTAGCAGATGCGTTCAGTGCCCTAAATCCAAAAGGGAGATTAGGTATTGGTGTTACAGGTGTGCCAATCAGGGCTTGATTAACTACCGCATTACCGGCAGGGATAGTTAGAATGTGCAGGGCCATTTTCAAATGGGTCATCTGGAGGAAAATAGTAGGCCTTGGGCCAACGAATAGTATGTTCAGACCAACGGTTGGTGTGGCTGTAAAAGTGGTCGTACCGGTGAAGTGATTTGGGGGTACAGTGTAGGAAAAACATGCATCGACATCTTCTCCTATTCCATAAATATTTCACACCAAGCGTGGTGGACTCCAAACAACGTCCGCAGTCCAAAAAGGGTCATTGGCTAAAGGGTTCTGAGGAGACCCAGCCGGAATATCCGGATTGACAAAAAATTCTCTGGCAGAATTTAAGTGGAGGATCTTTCGTTCTTATCCCTCCGAAATGTGGTATGCTTCCGGAGATTTGGAGACAATTCGAAAATTCTCCAAAGGGATGGGAACTTCTTCCTGGGAAATTGTAGTGTTTTGAACCTCACTCTGTTGAGGAGATTCCTCCGTAGAATGAGGGGGTAAAGGGGTGTTTCCTTCCATATTTTCTGGAGGAAGTCCCTGTAGCCTTCGCGAATGGCATGGAGGGTTGATGTTGTCGGAAAAGAGTCGGCGAAAGAAATCTATGGCCAACTAGCGAAAAGAAACAACACACGCTAAAAAATCTAAGAATCACAACCAAGCAAACAGGGCCTTATTTTGATGACCGTACTAGTTGGTGATGAAATCCAACGTCACGTGATCAAGTCCAGAAGGGGTGGGGGTAGGGTGGAACAGTTACAATGGTGACCTGCTTAACAGACTTACGCCTTGATGCAAGCTTCCACGCAGTAATTGTGGATTTACCCTCTAAGGAGCCCGAGTGAGTTTGACCAATGTCTGTTCCAGGTACAGTGAGACTTCCCATCACCGTCACCTCATGTAAGACCCTAAATATTATGGCTACTAAGGTTACCAATTCGCAGTCAGCCCCTGGGCGGGAACAATCGACAGTCCGATCGGAACATACAGGCAGGGTATCAAGCCCGAAATCAACTAGAAATCTTCCATGCAGTAATTGTGTATTTACCTCAAAGTGACCCCCATAATATGATCCAACCACCACAATCAGTTAAACCATGGAGGGTTAGTCCCCGTAGCTTACCTGAATGCGACCTCGTGCGTAACCCCTGTGTGAGAGGGGGATCCCAGGCAGACTTATACAATAACTGGATTTGACTCTCCCTAACTCAAGATGCTACTATTTGTTTTAGAAACTTTGGAGAGTTATGCTCACAGCCTAATCCAAAGTGCTACACCTATTCTACTGTTGGTGGAGGATCCTAGCAAAGAAAAATTTCTAGATAATTTTTAATTAGCGTTGATTTTTATGGCTGTTCTTTACGCAAAAGGGGTGTGTGGAAGTGAAAAAAATGGGATTATGACTCAGACCCAAAGAATGCATCGAACATTATAAGCAGTCATTTTCTTTCGATGAACATCTATCTAAGGGAGAGAGAGAGTTCTTTTCACTAACAAGCACAACTACAGAGTGTCCCCAAACGATTCTTTTTCTCAATCAAATCCTGATGTAATGCAAAAACTTTTAAAATTCCTTCTAATATGCACGATCAATCATGGATATGCTTTTTTATTGTTCGTATATGAGTTAAATATCAATTCAACACAATTTTTGTCTTGCCAATTGTCTTTGTACGAATGAAAATCAAACTAGCACAAGCGAAAGTCATACAAACAATGCACCCTCTCGTTGCAATCAAAATGAAAAGTGAAAGAAAAGAAACAATCAAAGAGAAAACAAAATTCACACCCAAAGAAAAAGTTGAAGAATAATGACCTTGACTCAAATCAAGATAAAGAGGTTTGTAGGCCTTTGATGACCTTCACCAAGGTTTTTTACTCAGCTGATGAGGAAAGAAGAACAATGCATGGGTTCCGAATTTCACTCAACAGGGAAAAAATCAATAAAAATGGTGAAGAAGGCTACAAGATCCAACTGATGACATGTTTCTCCTTCAAAAAGGACAGATGTCAAGGCTGAAAGAGAAGAAAAATTGACTCACTAGATCACTCAGCAAAAGAGACACAGAGGAAAACCCTAAAAAAGGCAGTTCTGGAGGGTTATTGGGCCAAAAAGAGGTTGGCACTTTGTTTCCAAGGGAAAGGAGCATTATAGCGCTCTATGCTAAGGTATTAGGAGCACTGGCACTCTGTCAACTCTAGGTCAGGGGCTCCAGGGTCTGAAAGCCCCAAAAATGTCAAAAAATTCCAAAAATTGGGATTCAAACTTGACAAGTATGCTGAGTGTGATAAGGTAAGGAGCCAATCAGCTCATGGAACCAATAAGAAGAGGAGTGAACCAGGTCTGAAACAATCAAGGGAAAGAACTAGGTCAATGAGGAGAAATCGAAACAAGAGGTTTCGATTCGAGGCTATCTCCCCAGTGGAGTCACCAGTTTCTATTGTAGGAAAATATCCCTGCGGACAGGTAGATCGCCTCTAAGGCTTGACCTTAACCCTAGATAGAAAAATTCTTAATGTGGACACTGACTTCCTTTAAAATCTATCTAAACTAATACATGAGAAGGAAGGATAACATAAGTACCTCTTAAACGACGTTTGTCCCTGCACGCTCCGAGTTGCGCTCCAATCCTTTGCTCCTCATTGAGTTCTGCAGGAAAACAAGATATGACCACTTCCTACTCTATTGATATTAGCTTGAAAACATATCTATCAATTAACGATAAGTTAATGCAACATCATACACAAACTAGAAAGAAACAGGCCAAGCGTGTCATATTAATGAGAATAATGACAGCAGTGCTTACAATCGTAGATGAGAATGCGACAGCTTCGTCAAGTCCCCTTCGTCTAACCCTTGCTCGAAAGATCCACAACCTGGTTGATAGTTGCTTCATTGATCACTTCTCTTTTGGCTGACTGTGTATTTCCTATGAGATCATAGGTTTCATGCTAGCAATTCTTCCTCCTTCCAACATCATAGAGCTTGCTTATAAAGGTTGGGAGGAGCTTAACCTCTTGAGTTATGTTTAGAACAAGTTGGGAACCTCCTCCTTAGATCAGGGATCTCTTGATGAAACCAATAATTCGAGTACAACTACCTCCTAATCTCGAAAGATCCTTTCCTTATTCTCCTCACCGGGCTAACAACTGACCCAGATTAGGGAGCGCTCCTTCAAAAGGGGCATCAGAGTGCTAGAATGCTCCCATAGAGGCTTAAGGGGAGCACCAGTGCTTCAAAAGTGGGTAGCGCTCCTGCAGAGGGGTAAGGGAGTGTTATAGCGCTCCCTGAGGCCTTATAGGGGAGTGCCAATGCTCCTAAGGCTGTTTCAGGGGAGTGTTCACCCTCAAAACTCTTGATTGGAAGCCCTTTTCAGGTGTTAAGAGTTGTTTGACTCCAGTGAACCAGTTCAAACCAAGTACATAAGATGTTTTAAGTGCTTCCTTAGTGTCTTCATTGGGGCAGTATGCTCAAACAACATTTGTGACACTTTGTAACCAACTTGCGACACTTGCGAAAGTTGTAAGGAAGTTGCGACACTTATGACAATTGAGAGGAATATGCGACACTTATCCAGTTGAGTGATTTTGACATGTAACATACGGTTCTAGAGCCTTCAACGATCATCATGAATTCATTTTTAACTATCATGGAATTATATTTACAAAGAATAATCTAGTGTCATATAAACCTAGGAGTAATTTTAGGAGCAACTCTAGGTGGGTGAGGGAATTGAGACAATTAATAAATTTAAAGGAAATAATTAATGGAGAAAAGAGGGGGATGGATGACACTTGTGCGATGGAGAATATTTAGAATATTTTTATTAAAAATAAATTTAAATGTGATTTAGGGAAAGTTGGAGGTTCTAAAAACTCTATAAAAGAAAGGGAAGATGAGGAAGAAAGGGGATCGACTGTTAGCATAACGTTACGCTGTTGGAATTGTGACTTGAATGATTACTTGTGGGGAGTTGGGTTTTCCCATCTCAGATAGGAGTGGTAGCTCAGCCTTGCGAGGAGAGCTGGGAGCTAGACGTACCATCTGGATTAGAGTGTGGCCCCTTTGCGGGTTAGGGAGCTAAGGGGGGAGCAGAGTACCCCTAGCGATTGGATGGGAGGTACCGGTGAGGTCTTGACGGTTGGCAAGAGGGAGCAGCTCAGAGCACACAGACGACACTCGGAGCAAGCAAACAGGAAAAGGTATGCATTTCAGTTGAAAGGTAAAAATGTTGCAGGATGTATGATTAGATCCACATGTGTTTTGAGTAGGTAAGATAATCGTCTAGTTTCATGACTGCATTTTTTTAAATTACCTTGAGATTTTGAATGATGGCGAAGTTCCCTATTTCTGTGTTTTATATTCACTGGTTAAGTTATCTCTGTGTTTTGTTTACTGCTGGATGAACTCACACTGTGTTTCATTTCCTCCCTCGCATCTTAACCCTACGATTGTTTTTAAATGGCCTTTTTCTAAGTAATTCATCTCTACTTGGTATTATATGGATGAATTCCTTCTTCTTGGGCCTTCGCCCACTCAATTGGTTTCCGCAGTCTTTAGGCCTGCGGTTCTGACGGAATTCCCTTCTTGTCTGCGATGCATATTGGGGGAGATGCTTTTCTCTCTGCCTGAAAACTTCAACCAACCCCAAAGGAATAATTATCCCTGCGTTCAGAATGGCACGATTGTGTATCGAACTCCACACCGAGTCTGCCATCTCTTTTAATTTTTAAATTCAAATTTAACTTGACCCTTGAAAAAAAACAAAAAAAAAAACTCACACTGGTTCTACCCTGGTCATTCGGTCACACTACGCTCCCCCACAACCATTCGAACCCTCAACCATTAGCGTTTATGCCTTTTCTTTCTAAATTAATTATTCTCTACCTCCGTGCTCGAACTATGTGTGGTTGTTTTTCCTTCTTGATTGCAAGCGTTTGAGGAAGGTCGGGCAAGGGATACCTTTTGGGATGCGGGATGGCTCATGCCTGAAGCCTCGTAGGTTTCCAATGCTCAGTCATTCCTTCGAAGACTTCTCTGGAATCCGGGACGCTGGGCGTTTGCTGAGGCAATGCCGTGAATTAAAAATATTATTGGTGAGTGACAGTCGTAGTGAACCTGTTGGGACTGTGCACCCCTTGAATGCTCTACATTCTGGACAACCCATGAATTAATTTCCCTTCCTGGCGTGCATGCACAACAAGTTGTTATCCCATGGCTGACAGCCCTCAGGCCTTTACTCAGTAGATTTATGCCTTTAAATTACCGTAATCATTATAGAGAATTGTTCCACATTTATTATTTTCCTTTATTTTTTTTATATATCTTTTTATTTAAAAAAAAATAATATATATTTATACGCATAAGCCTTGGGTCCTCAGAGTTTCCATTGCTGAGATTTACCTTACTATCCACATAACTTAAGCGCAACCACTCCTTACCAGACGACCCCCACCTCGTGCCTTTATGAACGACATTGACCAATGCATGATCCCGGTATACTAGGACACCCTCTGTCACTCCCTCCTTAAGTGGCGAACTTTATTCCTGATAGCTCAATTAATCTGGCAGTCGAATCTTCAATTGTGGGTCTAAGAATTTTATTATTCTATGGCCATATGTTTTCAACTCTATATACTTATTGACTTTTTAATTTCATGATAGATTGAAGGTGTCAAATTACTGTTAGTAGATGGACCTGCTTTTAGATAAAGGAATAGCAAAAGTTTATTTCAATCAATCACTACATTGGGTAAAAAAATATCAAAATATAATTGGAAATGGTAAATATGTAAAAACTATCAAATATAATTGGAAATGGTAAATTTGTAGCAATTTGTTTTTGTAAATACTCATTTTAATGAAATGATATAATGGCAAGTCATTACAAATGTTTGAAATAATTAAGGATTGCCCAAGTAGAATATATTCTTCCATAGTTAATAACAGTAACCTATTTAAGTTGAAATTTCGAACTCGTTTTCAAAAGGAAAGATAACCATATAGTGTTAGCAGTTTGAAAAGTCATGTTAGCTGGATTGAAATATTATGATATGAATTTTATGTTCAAAAAACACTATTATAATATATAGTAATAATAATCAAAGTTGATTGTGTTCCCACTATGATAATTAATCAACCACATATTTCTATATAACTAACATTAATTATTATCAAAAAAATAAATGACACCCATCACAAGTTATTTGTTACAAGATTATCTCTTACATTCCTCCTTAGTCAAAATAACAACAAGATTAAGTCGAAAATTTTGTGGTTGAATGTCGTCGAATGTATAAATCCTACATACCTAAATGTGGTTGAATGTCGTCGAATGTATAAATCCTTCATACCTAAAATAAATGTTAAATTTATTGCAATTAGGTGGTGATGTATTTGTCCACTTCTTATTTTCTTTTATATTTAGTCTTTATATCTTCTATAACTATAACTTAATGTAAGGCCAAGATGCAAGGTGGTCGATATTTATTGGCAAGGTTATTTAAAAGAGATATTGTTGATATCATGGTGGGAATGTGGTTAAATGTTGTCAATTGTTAACGTATAAAAATGAAATGTATTTAAACTAAGTACATTCGGTCATTTGGTAATAGGGAATTGCAATTAATTGATTTTACATTATCTTCAGGGATAGAGTTGGCAACTCGTGAACTAATTACAGGGAATACCGGATTGGTAATTGATGCTAATTGAGTCATGGATAATGCCTTGTCCTAATGATGGTTAGTTTTTGTCGGAGTCCGTTCGGGTTTGCAGTTTCTGTAGTGGTCATGGTTATTATTAATTATTGTTGTACATGGTGGTAATCATTTTATTGCTTGGTCAGTTTTTGTCGGGCGGGATGTAGACACCTCCATGTTCCTTAGAACAGTCACCAGCCCTGAGACCTTAAATGGTTAAAATCAATGGGATCCCGGGCTTGAGCGTTTCTTATGTGTATTGGAGGTCCTAACCATTGCAGGGTAGGACAGATGGGGAGTCAGTCGTTTTATTTGTCGGTTGATTGTCGCTCATTGGTTCCAGAGGTTTATATGCGTCTTAAATCTTTATGTTGTGGTCACATTTCATGCGTCATGTTCATCATCGTATGGCGACATAGAGTTGAATGTATTTATTATCCTTGTACACACGCGCACACACCGAATTTTTTTTTTTGCACTTGTTATAAGAGGTTGTGGTCGTAACGAGGAGGTTCCTTACAATTAACCCCTAATGACATTATTTTCCCATTATGATGCTTTGCATACTAAAATAGGCTCTTGGGGACCTACAAATATTCAAAGGAAAAAATCCAATGTCTTATAACCTAAAATATACTTCTAAAGATCATGGACCATGCATAGATTCTAGCACCACACATTTCTTGTAAATGGAATTTGTGATCTGTAGGGGTCATATGAGTTCCATTAGAAGGAATTATGTGTGAGGGGTGTAATTTCTTGTGACCCTAGTGATGTTAGAATGATAAAAATGAATGAATCGGGGCATACAAATTTATTTTAGGGATTATAAAACTTGCACATGGTGCCAAAACACCTAAGAAGCCATGAAAGCACATCTTTGGCTCAAGAGTGTAATATGATCACCATTCAAATATCTATTTTTCATCTTTTTAAACCATATTTAAATTCACTGTGCAAGTTCCCATATCATCCCTCCAACTTAAAGGAACCTTATTTTTTCAAATTTACATAACCACTAAAGTGTTGTGAGAGACCACCATGACTGTGTTAACCTCAAGGTTAGTGGGTGAGGACATTTAGGGGTTTGTACATTTAGGGAAACTTCTAAAATTTGGTTGATCAATATTAGCTTAACCTTGCTTGTTGGAAGCCTCTTTGGAAAGTAAACAAGTGTATTGGTCATGTGGTACACCACAAGGATTAAACCATGGCAATGTTTCTTGGTCAACCACATTATTTGTCTCCAGCGGTTTTGGAACTCTTTGATTCTAATTATATAATGAGGTTGTCTAGACGTATCTCAACCATTATTTCCCCTTCCAATTGCAGTGACCCTTTGACTAAAGGAATAATTATAATGAATAATTCATTTTGGATAATAAAGTCTAATATAGAAATAAAAGAGTCTTAGATGGGAACTAATTATTATAACTTTATTTAATATTCAAAGATGTGAACTAATTATTATCTTTTTGATGATATTTTATTCATATAATATAACTTCAAATTGACAACTTATTAATTAATTCATTAATAACCTAGATACATTAGTAACTAATGTGTTTATTGAACCATAATATTGTATGTGTGTTGGATATTTAGGCTAGCACACACATATCTCATACATGTATACGATAATAACAAGCCATGTTCCTAACGTAATTTTTAAAATATTAACAACTAATAATGCAAACAAATAAATAAAGTAAATCACCAGTCTCCCTTTAAATCCTTAATTCCATCTCACATATCCCATCCCTTCCTTTGTTGAAATATGTTGGAGTTTTGACAATATTGAACTAACTCTAGAGATAATCCAAATGCGAAATCTTCAAACCTTTCAACCTAATATCTCTAGTAGACAACTAGTATTAGTCATAACACATATAGGGAGTATGGATAGCATGAAACTCCCAAAACACAAGGGGAGTGTGGATATCTATAGACATTACTCTTTATAACCATTAATTTTGTGACAATTAAAAGACTCACTCAATTGCATATTCTTTGAAATATATATGTCATTAAAACTCACATTACTATTTGTAGAAATAGGCTTCATTACCACCATAAATTTTGTGACAATTAATAATCACTTAAAACCATCTTCTTTTTAATATATATCCCATTAAAACTCACATTACTATGTTTACAATAGGTTATGATGCACTTACATTTGAAATTATTGTCATGATTACTCTCAATCAACGTGAATTGCCACCTTATATGACTATAATTGTACCATGTCACATACCATATCAACACTCAAATCACCTATAATTGCATCCTTTATCAATTGTAATCTTCAAACTTCTACCTCCCTCTCTCAATCTCTAGCAATTCATATTCTTGTGGCCCATCTCTAAGAGATAGTTACAATTGTTCATCTTCTTTACATGCCACTTGAACAATCAATTCAACTTATATATGTCATTTGATGCCTACTTCCTAATGCCAATGAATTGGTTCAATAGTTATTGTCGATGCACCATACACATGTTGCTTTTGATATTGTAATCCCTTGTACATTTTGTCAATTCATTGAGGTTAATATATGCACCCTCAAAGAAACCATTAGGATTAATCTATTCCATGGTAACGTTGAGTGTTATTCTACCAAGAACCCTAATCAACTTATATTATTGATCATGGATTCCAAGAGGACAATGCTCTTGAATGACACCATGTCAAAGGACAAAACTCGATCATGGCTTTCAAGAGGTCTTCACTAGAAGGAAAAAACACACTCTGGAAGGACACCATGTTGAGGGTCGCGACAGGAGTAAATAGATCAGGCTCTAACAAACCTATCGAAGAGATCACCATGTCAACTACTGGATCGAAGTCATCAGAAGTTGAAGCCATGGGCGACAACACCACATAATTGACCTGTGACGGGGGCGATACCATCTGCATATAAGAACCATTCAAGGAGGCAATCTAGGCAGGGTCAATGAATGAAAGTTGATCAATAGTCACAACTCGTCCATCGTGAGGGAAACATATCACACGAAAAAGAGTAGACACAATAGCTTTCATGGCATAGACATAATCTTTCCCAAGGAGTAAAGAAAAATCCAAGGGGTCTTGGGCTACCATGACATCAATGAAGACAGTTTTCCCTCCCAACGTTATAGGAAACTGAGGAAGGGTCCCTAAAGGTTGATTAGTTCTTCTGTTAAAAGCTAATAGATTCTGTGTAACTAGCGCAAGTGGAGGACAACCCAAAACTTGCCAAGCAATAGAAGACAAAATACTAACAGACAAACCTTCATCTATCAACATTTGGGGAACATCCCGAACACAAACCTGTACTATAATCTTGAAAGGAATGTAAGAGGGAAGACGAGGTCCAGTTAGCACACCCCAATCAAAATGTATGGCCTCATTACTTGGAGGGGGTCCTACAGAAGAAGGAGGAATACCCCTCAGCATGGGAGATTCTGTATCAACGAGAAAAACGTGGGCAGTATCGGGTTTACTCTCGAGCGGGAGAGTAGGATCAACCGATGATGAGATCAGATCGACCACTTGGGTTTCATTCTCCAAGGGGAGAATGGGGTCAATAGGTGGAAACGAATTGACCACTCGGGTGACACTCTCTAACGGGAGAGTGGGATCAACCGAGGATGGGATCATATCGACCTCTTTAGTTTCACTCTCTGAGGGGAGAGCGAGATTGACCGAGGATGGTATCGGATCAACCACTATGTCAACTAGTTCAACTAAGGACATGACCATATTGACGACATGATCAACCGGATTGATCGGTGAAGGGACCAGAGTGATCATTCCATCAACTACAGGTGGGTTGAGAGAAAGCTTGCGATAAGCGGCTGGAAGGTGAGGCTGTGAAACAGTCATGTCTTCCAATAATTTCAAGGCTTTGTCCATATGAGGGAAAATATGATTTAGATGACTCCCTTTGCATAACATACACGGGAACTTGGCTTTACTTTTCTTCTTCTCAACGGTATCTCGACTAGTTGACGGGAAGTCATCAGTATGTTGTTCAGAGGCTAATGACATGGGTTGGTCAGGGTGTGTATACCATACTTCTATAACCTTGGGTAGACCAGGGCAATCCTTAATAAGATGGATACCCTTACAAAGACGACAAGGGTACTTGGGCTTACGAGTTGTTTGGGCGATCTTGACATCATCAACACTCCTAGCACGATTAACAATAACTGGTTTTTTTCCAACATGTTTGACAGTGGTTGGAGGTTTGGATCCTTGCTTAATTTTCTTCTTCTTATTATTCCTTTTCTTCTTCTTCTTATTCACCGAGTTACTAGCTTCAAAAATTTCGCTCGACGAAGAAGATGGAACGGAAGGTGACCTTGCAAGTGAAGAAGGTGAAGAAGACCTTACTGGTGAAGACGGTGAAGGATCAACATGAGGTTGATGTTCTTGGGGGGG
>SNQJ01S0163136.1:15884-35794 GCA_010110895.2 Picea sitchensis | reverse complement strand
ATAGGTGATGTGCAAAGCTCCTATCTTGACCACTCCAGACTTCACAAAAACCTTTATTGTGGAATGTGATGCCTCGGGAAATGGAATTGGTGCTGTCCTAATGCAAGAAGGCAGGCCCCTGGCTTTTGAAAGTCGACCACTCAATGTAAAGGACTTACACAAACCCATTTATGAGAAGGAAATGATGACAATACTACATGCATTGAAGCAATGGCGTGCTAACATGGGTAGTGAACAATCTATTGTTCATTCCGAGGAATCCAGAAAGCATCAGTCAAGACATTAATGGGCTAAAGTTTTCTATGTGTAGATTGACTTTGGAAGCTTTGGTACTGGATTGAGGCACCAGGCACATCATGACACATCTTTGTTTTCAACTAGCGCTTTTGAAAAGGACTAAAAAAAATTGATTTTCACACAAAATCACACAGTAATATTTGTTTGCTCTCAAGCCACTGGACCTTACAACAATACTTTGTTAAAATAGTTGTTTTTCCATAGCATACTAATATTTTGAAAAACCAGTTCCATATATCCATATCTACTTCATAATTCTACACAAAGACCAAAGATTTAGTATTCTTTGGATCAAATGTCACTCAGAGGAAGTTTAACGATGTTCTTTAACTTCTACTTCCAACTATATGCTTCAACAAAGATTACTCAGTGAAAAGTCAAACACTTATTCTCAGATTTAAGCTCTGGATACAGTAAAGAAACGTTGCATAATATTTCACATTGAAAACTATGGAAAAAATATTTTGGATATGAATTTCAAACTAGTTCAAGCATTTGCGGTGTCCAAGTGTTAATTCATGGAAACCTCTAATATTGCCACAAAGTCGAGCATTTACACTACAAGCTTCCCCTGCTGCCCTAGGTACATGAAAATCCTCAAGTTTATTTGAAGCCAAACAGGGGCAAATACGACATCATTTAGATGGGACCTCTACTGCCTCGATCATGACGGCCCAGTTTCCTCCTCCACTGCATGTCAGTGCCCAAAACATATCATCAACCGCATTCGACACTTGCTGATAAGGTGCACCCAGAAGCATAGGGAATTTTTTTTGTTTTTTATTCATTGTGGAAAAAAACACGTGTCACTTGTTTAATATGATGTAGATAGACGACGAAAAGCCGGAAGGGAACCTCCCCTTAAAAGAATGTCTTCGGCGTAATCAAGGAGGATAAAAGCTATCTTGTTCAATGTTATGTCTTCCGAACATATTGGGTTCTTGAATGGGAGAAAGAAAGAAAGAAAATGATTTTAACGCCCACGAGGCTAACAATAGTCCATGGGATAGACCACCTCACACACTGATTTCTCCATTTCAACCCTTTTCTTGTTCAACTTGATGATGAGCTCCCCCAATTTCTCCATTTTCCCCTCGCTAAATAAATTATTCAAAGAGCTAGATGTCAAGATACTTACTTAGTTGTCCCTACTGTCTTTGAAGGCTTCACACTCTAAAATGATTTATTTTTTTTGTTTCCACTTTTTCGGAGGTGCAGAACACACACACCCTTTCTTCCCAAGCTTCTTTTGGTCGTTTCCAACTCTTGATTTCACAACGGAGTTGATGGGAATTGGTTCTTAATTGGGCAATAAGCATTTTGGCTCTCCAAGATATATTGGCCCCTATGTACTCAGGTGACTCAAGAAGCCTTCCATTCAATCAAAACAAAAATGCCAGCGTTCATAATCAAGTCAGATCTATCCTAGGCATATGATAGGGTTTCAAGGTTATATCTCAAATCAATGCCATTTCATGTTGGTTTTAGCCTTCCTACGGCAAATTGGATAGAGGATTTCTTGAACTCAATGTTTTTTTTCAGTTTTGATTAATGGATCGACAACATCTTTCTCCGAGCCCTTTAGGATTCAAAGAGTTTAAAAAAGGTTTCCCGGTATCTCCCCTAAATTGCTACTTGTAGTAGAGGTTCTAAGTAGGTATGTGATCTCTTCTAGACAAAGGAGGGGTATGAAGGGTATAAGAATGGGAAGACATCATATTCTAACTCATATGCTCTTCATAAATGACATTTTACTATTTGGGAGTGGTTCAATTGGGTATGCTTTAAAGCTCCAAGAAAACCCAAAACTATATATGAGAGCAACTTATATGAAGATCAATGAGCATAAATCATCACTAGTTTTACACAAGGTTACTAAGGGTCGATGTAGGTTACTCAAAACCATTTTGCAGTACAAAGAGATTCCTTTCCATAAAGGAGATTAAATACTTCAGTTCAATCTAAAGTTAGATGAATATGGTTTCAGTGGTTGGATATGGCTTTGTAGTACAACAAGATAGAAAGGAAGATAGAAGTATGGTGCTACAAATGGCTATGATTAGGAGGGTGTTTGACCCTTATAAGGTTAGTCTTAGAGACAACCTTGGTTTATTGGCATTTGATTGCACACATTCCCTTGGTGGTCCATAAAAAAATAAGAAAGAAATGTCCAACTTTTATGGTGAGGGAGGAAAAATCAGGACATTATGGCCTGGATCAACTAGAAAAGACTTTTTAAGCCCAAGAACCTCTAGGGATAGGGATTGAAGAATATACAATTATTTGCATAGGCTCTAGAAGCAAAAATCTTATGGAGTCTATTCAAGGGTGAAGACCAACAACATGATATCATGCATGTAAAGTACAGTGAGGCTCTATCCTTTGAAGAGTAGATAATGAAGGAGACCAAATCACATAAAAACTACTCCATTATTTGGAGAATCTTGGTCGATGCATTCCCTATTATAGGATCTTAAATGGCATGAAGGATTTTGGATGGTGAGAAGGTATGTGTGGGAGTAGATCCATGGGTAGGAATGAAAATAAATTACAATCTTTATCAATCCCTTTGGGAATACCTACGTCACATGAATATTCAAATATTCCATAATGTCTCATCACCTATACAAGTCAAACCATGGAGAGAAAAGTGGAAGATGGCTTTGGAAATGCGATTGGCAAGGGCATTGGCATAGGAATGGGTTGATTACTCTCAAACCCTTATAAACAATTCCATCAAGTCAAAAATAGGAGAGGACGAATTAATATGATAAAAAACTCCATCTACACGTTCATATTCCACGAGGTTGGGATATGCCTCTCTATTTTCCAAAGATGTAATGATGAACAAGGAATGGTGGTGGGATGTCATGTGGAAGATTAAAGGTGTTATGAAGGAAAAACTATTCTTCTGGTTAGCTCTCTCTCTATTGAGGTGCTTACCTGGGACTTCTTAAACAAGAGGGAAAAATAGGGGCCAAGCATGTGTATGTTATGTTGAGAACATGAGGAAAACACTACACACCTATTTGGTGCGATGTCATTATTTAAAGGAAGTATGGAAGTCCTTCAAAACCTAGTATGAGGATAAGGAGGTGAGTGAATATAAATATTTCCTAGTTGTTAACTAGGATGTATGAAGGTCTAGATTCAAATCATCTTCCAAAATGACTCATTCTCTCATAAACAAGCATATTATAGAGTTAATTTATGTTATGAGGAATACAAAGATACTATGAAGGAGAGGAAAAATTGTCAAGTTAATCCTTTATTGATTGATGATTCTTAACCCGATGCTTCTTTGATGGTGCTTTCCTAGAGAGTCCAAGTAAATATGGTGTGGGGTGTGTTCTTTATTTTATATCCTCTCATTATTTCTCTTTCTCTTCGTGCCTTGGAGAAGGAACCAATAAATGGGTATAGCTATCAACCTTGGAAACCCTTCTCAAATTAGCGATTGAGAGGAATGTTAGTAGTCTCCAGGTCAAGGGGGAATCATAAGTTTTAGGGGATTAGCTTAATAGCTAAATCTTCTTGCAAAATTTAGGACTTAAAGCAATGATGGATTAGATATCAGCTCTAAGGAGTAGCTTCAACATGGTTTCTTTCACTCACATTTTTTGTTAACATAACTCCAAGGTTTATTCTTTATGTAAAGATGGTGTTCATGGTTGGAATGATGAATTCTATGGAGGAAATGAGGGTGTTAGCTAAGAACTTCCTCCTTTCGACTTTCTATAAAAATTTATGTCTTTCTCATCCTCTTTTATCTATGGTTGCATAGTTGGATGGTCTTCATGGTCTGTTGGTTGGATGTCCTTCTATTATGCAATGGAATTATGCCTACGTACTAGAGTATTCATGGTTTTTATGGTTGAGGTTGGCTCATTCTAGTAATGTTGTTGGTATGGTCCTAAGTGGCTAGGGGTTTTTGTGGTCTTGAGTTATCGATTTGTGCCATGGCGCAAGTTTAGAATGTAATGTATCCATTCATTTTTTAATACATTATGTTATTTTTTAAAAATATCTATGTGTGTGTGTTATTTTTTTTAAATGTGTGTGTGTGTGCGCGCGCGCGTGCACATACACACACATGAGGATCTATGGTCAATTAATCTAGGGTTTTCACATCTAGATGGTGTAGATAGTTTCAGGGTTATGGCTAGGCCCTAGAGTAATTAAGTACCTCTACCTCGTAGATTATGAGGTGGAATATGATCCATCCTTATTGTCAGTGTTTGGTCTCATCAAGAGGTACTTGAAATATGGAAAGGTAGGAGGCTTTTAAAAAGTGATAAATATCCTAATGAGATGGATCGGGCTCCATTTATGTGTATACCAGATGGTGAGCTTGTGATCCACAAGAAGTATCAAGAGGAAGGTGGTTCTTTAAGGAATCTTGATGGAGGCCCATATGAAAAGTTAATTTGAAACTATCTCCTTGTGTCCATTGAAGTGGTTTGTTCATTGTTTCATGAAGAGTCATCCTGAGTCTACCTAAGTTATGAGAAGTTGGGGTGTCATGGTCTAGGAGAGGAATTGCATGTTATTGGTGTAGAGTCGAGGGTTATGTATCATTCTATAGGGGCTAGGAGGAAGTGGGAGAAGAGTCAAGGGGGAAAAGGGAATTCGAAAGTAAATAATCCTAAGGCATTGGGAGTGAAAGAGCATGAGGCTTTGAAGCCATCCTGCAATAAAATAAGTCGCAAATGCATCATATTAAAGCCCAAAAGGTTTAAATGGTCATGGGGCTAGACATAGGCTTGCCGGAGGTTGACGGTTTGATGGATAAGACACTATCTGTGAGGTTTATGGGTAAGTTTGTGAAAGAAGAATCTTTGCGTTCATGGCTCACTGAGGTATGTTGTTCAGTATTAGGGTATATGTATGTTTTCCATCTTTTAGTGCGAGGGTGGTTGTGCTTCATGTTGAAATCATAAGAGGATATAAAGTTGCTTCTCAAGCAAGACTGGCAGTGGGGGCTATCTGGACTAGTCCTAAAAAAAGGGAAACTTGGATTTGATCCATGGAGGCTTCGAAAATTTGTGCAATAGGAGTGGGTTCTTTTGCCCGGGCTTATGTTAGAGCTCTGTAATCAAAAGATTTTAGAATATGTGGGGAAAACTCTCAACTTGTTCATCACTCTGGAGGATAAATTTATGAGTTGAGAAGATATGATGGTTATTAAATATCACTCTCAACTTGTTCATCGCCTTGGAGGATAAATTTATGAGTTAAGAATATATGAGGGTTATTAAAATATCAGTAGAGTTGGACCTTATAAAAGGGCTTCCAATAGATATTAAGATATCTTGGGGAATTGGACCTTTACCCAAAAGTTTGATTTCTAGAGGATTTTTTTTAGATGTAGTGCAAGCCATGGAATAGGTTATATATGGGAGGAGTGTAGAAACCCTAGAAGTTGGCTTGATTGGAAGCAGAAGGTGTGGGAAACAAATAGTTTCATTAGCGATCCTAAAGGAGAATTCTCCAAAGGAAGCAGTGATGGGGTAGAAGTTCCTATTTCATTAAATGAAGTTGAAGTACTGGTTCAGGAAGGGGATGAGGAACTTTCAGAGATACAAGAAAATTCCCATGTCTCAAAGGATTTCCCAAATAATCCTTTCTCAAGTTCACCATTGAAAGGTATGCCTTCATATACTTCTTCTCTATGCACTTAGACATTTCATTGGGAGCTCCCTTTTTCTAGTGGGTGTCTGAGTTATGTGTGTAATAATAAAGAGGGTATAAGGGGTTATGGTCAATTGGTAGTCTCTGATATTTCTACTTCTTTCCTTAATTTTTGGGAATAGGTTTGACCAAATTTCTCCTACTTTTGGGTTAATCCCTTGGAATTTAGAGGAGAAGCCAAAATTAGGAAGGCCAATACTTTCTCCCATGCAGGTGACAGTTGAGCCACAAGTCATTGAGGCTCCTCGATCGAAATGTTTTCTTTTAGGAAATAGTGAAAATTCTAAGAAATCTGCTCTTATATCTTCACACTTATAAGGACTAAAAATAAGTTTGTTGAAGAATTTGGAGTATTGGAAGGGGGTTTGGCCCCAGATAAGGATAGTCCTTTCATAATAGGAAGGAAGTCTCACTTCGCAAAATCCAAGTCTCGGGCTAAAATAGAAGTTAGGGAAGGAAAGAGGCTTACCTTTTATGGGTCCCTTATAGTAGGGAAGACCCCTAAAATTGTTCCTTAATGGTTATTCCTTCCTTAAATGCCAGAGGAGTTAGGGGTGCCCCAAAACAACAAGTCTTAAAATGTGTACATGTGGTGTATGAACATGATATATTATTACTTCAAGAAACTATCTTTGCAGATTTAAAGGCTATAGAGTTTTTATCTTCCTTTATTAAAGAATGGAGTTTTTGTTTGGTGAATGCTAAAGGTTTATTAGGTGGATTGTTACCAGGTTGGAATGTTAATCTATTTGTTCTTTTTACAAACGTCTCAAATGCAAGTGTAGAGATTGAAGTCAAGTCAAAAGAACTAGAAAAGGTGTACAAAATTATCAATTTGTATGGTCCTTATGGGGAGAGAAAGACTTATTGGGAAAGTCTTGGGGACTTTGGTATCTGAAATGGTAGTAACAAAATTATTAGAGGGGACTTGAATCTTATTCTAAATTAGAGAGATATCTATGGAGAGCTAGAAAGGAAGGATCCTCTTGTTGACTTATTTTTTCATTTTCTTGAAGTTTAAAAGCTTGTCAATGTGGAATCAGTCAAATTAGTTGCTACATGGAGAAATGATATAAAAGGCAGAGAAGCAATATAAAAAGGCTAGATAGATTCCTTATGGTTGAGCAATTGTTAACAGACAAAACACGGATAAAATCTTGTGTAGGTCGGGGTGGTTTGTTGGATTGTATGCCCATAATTCTTCAAATTGATTATGATGATAGGAAGCCTTGTGCACCTTTTAAGTTTAAACACTCATGGTTATCCAAGGAAGATTTCAAAGCTTTGGTTTATACAAAGTGGAGACATTGTGACAATAGTAATTAAGACTCGACAATGAAGAAGTTTACTAACAACTTGAAAAGATTAAATGGTGCAATAAGTGTGTGTGGTCAAAACCTCAGAAAGGTAAAAAAGAACTCGAAGATGTGGAGGAAAAGATAAAGTGTCTTTTGAAAACAATGGGCAAGGGTTTTGCAGAAGAAGAATTATGTAAACTTAAAGAGCTAGAAGGGAAAAATAATATTCTTCTTGATAAGGAGGAAATGGAATGGAGGCTTAAAAGTATTGTAATTTGGCTTTCTGAATGAGATATGAATACACAATTTATCTATAAATATGCTAGTTATAGAGGGGATGTGAATACAATATGGGAAATCAATAGGCTAAATGATACTAGAGCCAAATCTTTTATTGAGATATTCGAAGCAGGAAAACTCCATTTCAATGTCTCGAGTTAACCAATATTGGCGAAATTGTGAACATTATCAAGTTATCTCCCAAGATTATTGATGAACAAATAAATTCATACATGCAAGAAAAAATAACCAAGGGAGAGATTAAATTTGTTTTAACTTCTTTCAAATGAGCTAAAATTCCAAGGCCTAGAGGGTGGAATTTTGAATTGTAGTATGCCTAAGGGGGTAATATGGGGTACCTAGGGAGGTACACATTGAGAATAATAATAAATATATGACTATGTATTGTTATGTATGGAGGCCATGTCTAGTAAATAAGGCCCGTGTAATTGTGTGAACACAATGAATGCAAGAAGGCTTACTATACTAAAATGTTCTTGGGAGATAGAAGGGTCACTAGAAGGTTCCACCTACTCTAGAATGTTCTTACGAGATATATAGTACTATATAAAGAAGTAGAAGCAACGTAATAGAGCATGGTGAAGTTTATTGTAATTGTATCAATCATTGCTTGAGGAGTGTTTTCCTTCCATAAGGAATACTATATGGTGTTACCCTATCTCAAGGTTTTCTCTACTATTCTCTTGTGTTCATTATTTTGGTGAATGATTTGGTTTCTTGTTGAAGTTAAGGATTTCTATTATGTTTTTTTTTTAGAATTATTGAGGTACACAACATAAATTCTACTAAGGTTTTACGGATTTGGTGGGGGGTGATCTATTGAGGTTGGTTGAGGAGTCAAGGGTCTCATGGAGAGTTATGAGAGCTATCAATTCTACATTTATAGCTCTTATTCACAAGAGCCAAGATCTTGCTTCCTTTGATGAATTTAGACCTATTGCATTATGCAATATGATATATAAATTAATTTCAAAAATCATTACTAATAGACTCAAAGTAATTATGTCTAGGGTGGTTTCTGAAGAATAATTTGGATTTCTATTCAATAAACAAATTCATGATGTGGTGGGAATCGCACAGGAAGGAATTCATTCAACCAAAATGTAGAAAATTCCTACAATATGTTGAACTTGGACCTTGCAAAAGCTTATGACAAAATTAATTGGTTATATATTAGGTTACTTTTGATCTATCGGGTCTAAAATTGAAAACCATTGAATGGATTATGGGTTGATTGACATCAACTTCCATTTTGTTCTCAACAATGGTTCTCCATCTAGATTTTTTAATGCTTCAAGAGGATTGCATTTATTGGAAACTTGGTCAATACCAAGAGTGGGGGGTGAATCAATATTAGTTAATTATTTAAACTTTTAATAATTTTAACTTATTAACAACAATAAACTTGAATGTAAAATCAATACATCAATACAAGTTACAATAATGATTGGGAGACACCAATCTCCTTGTTCAGGGCTTCAACCCTATAAAGCACCAACTCCCTTATTTTAAAGCACCAACCATAGGAAGCACCAACTCCCTTGTTTTAGGGCACCAACCCTAGGAAGCACCAACTCCACGTCTTCAAACTTTAATCAGTAAAGGACATCAATCCTTCCTTGCTCCACCCTTCCACCCTCACTTCATAAGTATCTTTGACTTTCTTCCTTGGACTCTGTACTTGTTTCTGATCTTCTGATGTAGACCACAAAGACACTTTCCTTTCACCTTGTTTGTCTTCTTATATACTTTCCAAAAGGTATAAGTTTGAACCATTATGTATTTTAGTATTGAAACATTGCACCCCTTCATTTAATTAACACAAATGGTGATTTAAATAATTGATTTTCGTACACAAAATTAGACATTGATTTCATACGAATATGTTGGAGTGTTGGAAATGAATTTTACAATTATACGACATGGGTTTTGTGAAGAACATGCCCAATTAGCCAATCCCCAAAAATTTTCCCTGGAAAATGTGTGAGGTGGCCGATATAGACGATTCTTTGAAAGCAACTTGCCTAGATTTTCCTTTCATCGTGAGATGCCAGATCGAACTCAGTGCATTTTACCTTTTCATGAATGTCTAAATTGACCTCCACATATCTCCTTTATTGGTGACTATTTAAACTCAACTTGTAAAAATTTTACTTGATGGTGGATATTAAAATCAGTTCCCTCTCAGCTGCTAGTCACTAAAGATTCAACTTTGTCTTCACCCTTTTCGTATTTGCTTCCTCATTTGACCGACAAACATCTTTTTGGTTGACTCAACTAGGATAAATTTTGACTTGAGTATTTCAATTCTGGTCCACCCAACTTGCTTTAGCCTCGACTTGACTTGTATTTCCCAATTTGATTTTGCTTTGACTCAGACCTTTAGGTTACTTCTTTCTCGGATCGACTCGACTTAGAAGAAAACCGACTTGTGTAATTTGACTTTGGTCATCCTGACTTGCTTCGGTTTTGACTTCAACTTCGAATTCGATCTTTTACTTCTTCGATTTTGACTTCTTCTACTTATTTGGCTTCGACCTTTGACTTCTTCTACTTATCTCACTTCGACCTTCGAGTTCTTCAACCTCTTTGATTTCGACCTTCAATTTTGACCCTCGATTTCTTTGACTTCAACTTGACTTTTTCAACTTCTTCAACTTCAACTTCTTGCTGAGATGTTTATACCAGAATTCTTGATATCTACTGCATTTTATTGAAACAATTGACTCTGATCTTTTCTCCTTTCATTTATGTAGTTGTCTTGACCCATTTAATTGTTTTGACTCGACTTAGGGTTTGATTGGTCGAGACAATTGTTTCTGACTCGACTTAAGGCTTGATTGGTCGAGACTTTTCTTGCTGAGACTTTCTTACTAGACCTATTGACATCTACTTGATTATTTTTGTATTAATTCCAATACCAAATCCATGCCCAACATTGACCATATTGGTCCACTTTGTCATCAATGCCAACCTCATAATACTAGGTCCAACATTCTCCCCCTTTGGCATTGATGGCAACAAAGTAAAACTCTCTATTTTTAATCGGGTTTTTACTGCTTATCCTCCCCCTTTGACAAAAGAGATCTTTCTTCGCTCCCCATGAGTCGATGCTCCCCCTAAGGTGATGTTCCCTCTGTCCATATATTTGTTTCTTTTGTAGTTTTAATGTGGTATGGGAATTACTCATAATTTTTGCCTAAGATTTTCAAAGGTGATTCTTGGTAGAGGTTTTGTAAAGATGTCTGTTATTTGTTCTTTTGTGTCTACATATTCTAATTTCACCACTTTTTGAGTAACTTGATCTCTTAAGAAGTGATATTTGATTGGGATGTGTTTGGTTTTAGAATGTATTACAAGATTTTTAGAGATATTTATGGCACTAGTGTTATATCATTTAATAGTAATGGGATGATCATAACTTACTAGTAAATCTTCTAATGTTTACTTCATCTAAAGAACTAGTGTGCAGCAAGATGCAACATCAATGTATTATGCCTCTACTGTAGACTGTGATGTGGATGCTTGCTTCTTACTTAGCCATGCTACCAGGCATTCTCCTAGAAAAATACTCCTCCACTGGTGCTCTTCCTATCATCTATACTACTAGCCCAATTTGCATCAATGTATGCAGTTAAAGTGAATTCTTTATCTTTTGGATACCATAATCCAGGTTCTAAGATGCCTTTAAGACATATGAATATCCTCTTTGCTCCTTTTAAGTGAGTTTCTTTAGGTGTAGATTGAAATCTCCCCACAAGTCCTACAACCTGCATGATGTCAGGTCTTGTTGTTGTTAAATAGAGCGGACTTCCAACCATTGAAATGTACATAGTTTGGTCCACTTTTGGTTAGTCATCTTCTAGGCTTAGTTTACATCCGATGACCATGGGAGTACTCATAGGTTTATTGTCTTCCATTTGGAATTTCTTTAGCATTTCCTTGATATATTTGGCTTGGGAAATGAATATTCCTTTTTCTGTTTGAGTTACTTGTAAACCTAAGAAGGATAGTTCTCCCAGCCTAGACATTTCAAATTCTTCTTGCATTTTGGTTGCAAACTTTCTACTTAGTATAGTATGATTACTTCCAAATATGATGTCATCTACATATACCACCAAAATAATCATGTTTTGATCCTCAATTTGGATGTATAAGCTGTTATCAGTGGTCCCTCTCTTATATCCTTGTTTTTGCAGGTATTGATCAAGCCTTGAGAACCATGCTTTGAGGGCTTGTTTAAGACCATACATTGCCTTTTTTAGCTTGCACACATAGTCCTGATTTTCTATTAACACGAATCCTTTTGGTTGCTCAACATAGACTTCTTATTCTAGTGTTCCATTAAGGAACGCTGACTTGACATCCATCTGATAGATTTTGAAATTTTTGAAGCATGCAAATGCTAAGAACATTCTGATGGCCTCAAGTATTGCTACTGGAGAAAAAGTCTCTTGAAAATAAATACCTTCCACTTGGGCATATCCCTTGCATACCAATCTGGGTTTGTTCTTTATGATATGCCCATTTTCATTGAGTTTGTTCTTGAATATCCACTTAGTTTCTACCATATTCTTTTCCTTGGGTCTTGGAACTAGTTCCTGAGTTTGGTTCTTCTCTGTTTGGTCTAGTTCTTCATCCATTGCTTTGATCCAATCTATACTTTTGTTGGCTTCTTTAAATGACTTAGGTTCTATCAAGGATAAAATTACTTGTTCTGACTCAAATGTGAGTTTCCTTCTTGTTTCCACTCCTGCATTTTTATCTCCAATAATCTGACTTTCAGGATGATTCTTTTGAACCCTTTTTGATGGGGCTTTTAGCAAGGGTGTTTCTTCGTCATCTTCATCATCGATGTGGGGTTCATTTTCTTGAGGTTCTTCATCAAATTCTTCATTCTGATATTCTCCATCACTTTTATCATCATACGTTGATATGGTCTGGGATATGACTTGTCTTAACTTTAGATCATTTATATTTACATTGGCACTTTCCACCATTTTATGTAGTCTTAGGTTATAACATCGATAAGCCTTTTTGTTAAGTGAATACCCTATAAATATGACTTCATCTAATCTTGGGTCAAATTTCCCTAGATTATCCTCATCATTTTTGATGTAACACTTACTTCCAAAGTCTCTGAAGTGTTTCATTGATGTTGGCCTACCAAACCATAGTTCATGAGGTGTTTTGTCATGGTTAGCTCTCAATTTTGCTCGATTGAGTATGTGAATTGTTGTGTATATTGCATCTCTCCAAAACTTATATGGAAGTTTGGCTTCATTTAGCACGGTTCTTGCAGCTTCTTGGACAATTATGTTCTTCCTTTCAACCACTCCATTCTGTTGAGTAGTCCTGGGAGCTGAAAATTGTCTTTTGATTCCATGATATTCACAAAGCTTAATGAACTCTTTAGAGGTGAATTCTCCTCCATTGTCTGATCTTGGACATTTAATTTTGAGATCTGTTTCATTTTCTACAAAGGCTTTGTATGCCTTAAATTTCTCAAAGGCTTGTGATTTATCCTTTAGAAAGTATACCCATGTCATTCTTATGTAGTAATCAATGACCAACATAAAGTAATGTTCTCCATGTATACTTTTAGTTCTAGTAGGACCACATAGGTCATTGTGAATAAGCTCCAAGGGTATTGATGAAGAATGCTCTTTTGTCTTGAACCTGAATTTTGTTTTCTTCCCTATTTGACAATGTTTACAAATATGATTTGAAGGCTTTATAATCTTTGGCAGATCCCTTACTGCCTCCTTCTTGTTGGATTTGATTAAGTTGTCAAAGATTATATGTCCCAACCTTCTCTGACATAGCCAACTTTCATCTTCTTGACCTTAACAACATTTTTATTTTCCTTCCATGTCAAGGATGTAGACAATGTTGGATGTTCTTGGTGCAATTGCCACTAGCTTCCCCATATCTTCTCTTCTTATCTCACATTTATGAGAATCAAAGGTAAGTATGTGACCTTGATCACATGTTTGACTTGCACTTAGGATATTAGGCTTAAGATTTTCTACTAAAAGTACATTTTATGCTTTGGCCTTGTTATTCACTAGGCTAACAGTGCCTTTTCCAAGTATCTTGGCTGACACATTATCTCCAAAGATGACTTTTCATTTTTCTTTCTTTGTTAACTTGAGAAATTTGCTTTGATCTCCAGTCATGTGTTTAGAACATCCACTGTCTATATACCACTGACATCCTTTGTTTTTGGCATACAGGGCTACTTTACACTCTGTTTTCTCTACTTTCTTTTTATTCCATACATATAGATTGTTGGGAATATTTATCTCTTTGACATACTTTGAAAATCAACATTCACTGGCTTCATGTCCATATTTATTACATTTGAGACATTCCATATTGTAATATTGTAATGGAGAGAACGAATTATAGTTTCTTTTATATGTATTGAACTTTTGACTTCTTTGGAATTTTTTTAGATTGTGCCTTCTATAGGCTTTACAATGTACTACTTTGTGTCCAAAATTATTGCGGGAATAACAATATCCAAGGAAGATATATTGATATCTGTTAGAGGGTTTTCTTCTGGTGATTGTATTCTTCTTGTCATATTTTTCTTTAGTAGGGGGTGTTGATTTCTGTCTATTTGGGACAGTCTCCAATGGAATCATCCTTGTTTTATTATCTTCTCTTCTTAAGGGACTTTTAAGAGCATCTGCATAACTGATTGGTCTTTTCACAAATCCTTGTGATGCAGAAGTTGAGTCTTGGGTGTATCCCAAACCAGTCTTGTGGTTTGGTGACCTCTGACTACTGAGAATTTCATCCAAGATCTTTGAACTAATATCAAATTTTGATCCCTTCTTTTCTTTCTCAAGTTTACCTTTTAGCAACTCAATCTCAACTTCTAGCTTCTCACATACTTGTTCTCCATTGTTGAGTTGTTTTAAAATGAATTCTTCAATTATTTTAGCTTATAGGAGTTGGGACTTCAAATAACTGATGATCTGTTATGATTCTTTGATGGTTCTTGATGCATCTATTTCTCTTGATTGATGTGATTCTTCAAACTCCTGAAGTTGTGCCCTCAGTAGATTGTTCTTCTTTTTATACTTTCTTTGTTCCTCCAAAGCATTAATTAGTTCTTCTTCTAGGTCTACATCTCCTTCAATTTCAGAGTTGTATTCATCATCTACATCATTATTTTGAGTGTTCATTCCCATAAATAGAAGTTCTGAAATTTCATCTTCACTTTCTTCAGAAGAGTTGTTGTCCTCTTTGGTGTAGAGATTCTTCTTTTGTTTGTAGTATTTATTTTTGTTCTTTGCCTTACCCTTCTTATGTTCTTTATGATTATGAATTTTTTCATCATTACTATCCTCCTGCTTGGGATATGGACATTTGTTAGCTAAGTGTCCAACTTTGCCACAGTTGAAGCATATCAGAGGAAACTTCCCCTTATATTTACCATTCACTTTCATGAGTTTCTTCATAAAGTTAGATACTTCTTCATCATATATCTCTAATAAACCTTCATTAGGTACTTGCTCCTGCTTCTTCCTTGATTTCGATGCCTTGAAGGATGTTTCTCCTTTTGTTGGTTTTTCTTCTCCTGCTCTCATCTCATATGCTTTGAGGATCCCAGGTAGTTCATCCACTGTGAGCTTATCAAGATCTGGTTTGTCTTTAAGGGTAGAAATTTTGTCATCACACCTCATAGGTAATGATCTCGAGATCTTTTGGACAATTGGTTTGTCTTTGAGTTATTATCCTAATGCTCTGATTGAATTAACAATTTCATCAACTCTTTGAAGATATTCAAGTATGTTTTCTTCCTCCATTTTAAAATTTTCAAACTGAGTTCTATAGGTTTGCAGTTTGGCTTCATTGAATTTGTTGTCTCCTTCATATATGACCTTCAGTTTGTCCTAGATCTCTTTTGCAGACTTATAGTGCATTACCTTTACAAATATAGGATTGGTTAATCCTCCTAGAATATAATTGTCTACTCTTGAATTGTCATTGCATAACTTCTTTGTAGCAGTATCATTAGGTGGGGTAGATGGTGCAGTAGAACCACTTTCAATAGTTTGCCAAACATCACATCCAAGGGTCATGAGATAACTTTTCATACTCACACTCCAGAATGCATAATCATTCCCTTTGAACATATGTGCTTTGTTGGAGCACATTCCCTCTTGTTGATCTATTGCTTCAGAATCTACCTTACAATTGTTAGACTGTGCTGAAGGAACCTGACTCTTATACCAATGGTTGGAAACTTGGTCAATACTGAGAGGGGGGGCGGGTGAATCAATATTGGTTAATTATTTAAACTTTTAATAATTTTAACTTATTAACAAAAAATGACCAACAACAATAAACTTGAATATAAAATCAATACATTAATATAAGTTACAATAATGATTGGGAGACACCAATCTCCTTGTTCGGGTCTTCAACCCTAGGAAGAACCAACTCCCTTGTTCTAGGGCACCAACCCTAGGAAGCACCAACTCCCTGTCTTCAAACTTTAATCAGTAAAGGACATTAGTTCTTCCTTGCTCCACCCTTCCACCCTCACTTCATAAGTAACTTTGACTTTCTTCCTTGGACTCTGTACTTGTTTCTGATCTTTTGATGTAGACCACAGAGACACTTTCCTTTCACCTTGTTTGTCTTCTTATATACTTTCCAAAAGGTTTAAGGTTGAACCATTGTGTCTTTTAGTAATGAAACATTGCACCCCTTCATTTAATTAACACAAATGGTGATTTCATTAATTGCTTTTCGTACACAAAATAGACATTGATTTCGTACAAAGATTATGGAGTGTTGGAAATGAATTTTACAATTCTACAACATGGGTTTTGTGCAGAACATGCCCAATTAGCTGACACATTGAAAATTTCCCTAGAAAATGTGTGAGGTGACTGGTACAGATGGTTCTTTGAAAGCAACTTGCCCATATTTTCCTTTCATCGTCAAATGCCAGATCGACTTCAGTACATTTTACATTTTCATGAATGTCTAAATCGACCTTAACATATCTCCTTTGTTGATGATTATTGAAACTCAACTTGTAAAAATTTTACTTGATGGTGGATATTAAAATTAGTTCCCTCTTAGCTGCTAGTCACTAATGATTTGACTCGGTCTTCACCCTTTTTCGTATTTGCTTCCTCATTCAATCGACAAACATCTTTTTGGTTGACTCAGCTAAGAAAAATTTTGACTTGAGTATTTCGATTATGGTCTGCCCAACTTGCTTCAGCCTCGACTCGACTTGTATTTCCAAATTTAAGTTTGCTTCGACTTTGACCTTTAGGTTACTTCTTTCTTGGACCAACTCGACTTAGAAGAAAACCGACTTGTGTAATTCGACTTTGGTTGTCCTGACTTGCTTCAGTTTCGACTTCGATCTTTGACTTCTTCGATTTCGACTTCTTCTACTTATCCGACTTTGACCTTAGACTTCTTCTACTTATCTGACTTCGACCTCTTCAATTTCGACCTTCGATTTTGATCCCTAATTTCTTTGACTTTGACTTTTGACTTTTTCAACTTCTTGCTAAGATGTTTATACCAGAATTCCTGATATCTACTGCATTTTATTGAAGCAATCGACTTTGATCTTTTCTCCTTTCATTTAGATAGTTGTCTTGACCCATTTAATTATTTTGACTCGACTTAGGGTTTGACTGGTTGAGACAATTGTTTCCGACTCGACTTAAGTCTTGACTAGTCGAGACTTTTCTTGCTGAGACTTTTATACCAGATTTATTGACATCTACTTGATTCTTTTTGTATCAATTCCAATACCAACTCCATGCCCAACATTGACCATATTGGTCCTCTTTGTCATCAATGCCAACCCCATAATACTAGGTCCAACAACATCAAGGTTCCTATTATCCACTATTTTATTTTTATTAGTGGCTAAAGGTCTAAGCATGATGATCAAAGGTGTAAGGAGAATAGGGATTTTAGAAGGGATCAATATATCAAACTCTATGTTGATTTCTCATCTATTTTTTGTGAATGACATAATGATATTTGGTCATGGATCCTTAAGGGACATAAGAAGTTTAAAAGAGATTCTAGATATCTATTGTAAGGCTACAACTACAGAGATTAACCTGATGTAGTGTAGTGGTTGAAGAAAAAAATCCTAGATGGTTAATTTACTTCCTATGAACCATTTGAACTTAGATAAGGGAATAAAATACCTAGGTTTTAATTTAAAACCCAAGAGTTACAAATTTGAGGATTAGATTTGGATGTATAATAAAACAAAAGTTAGAATCTCTTCGTGGTGCAACAAATGGCCTTATAGGGGAGGAAGATTAGTGTTGGTAAGAAATTCTTTGAAGAGTATTGCTATGTATTGGATGTATTGGAGAGTATGCCTTTATTCCAATGGATGAGTGGTAAAATTGAAGGAAATTGGGGCTTGGGGCTTAAAAACTATTCACTCTTTAAGTATAGCTCTAGCAATAAAATGTTTGTGGATAATATTCTATAGCAAATGTCTATGGGGAAAGGTCATGAAATATCAATACTTGAAGGGGGGTTTCATGGAAGATTGGTTAAAATAGGAGAGAGAAATTTCTCAAGGTGGCTCTATAGTATGGAAATCATTGGTAAGGGCATTTCCTTTAATTGGAAACTAGGTAGCATGGAAGATTGGAAGAGGAAACAAAGTAAGTTTTGGGGGAGATCTTTGGATTGGTTGTAAATGTAACTATATATTATCAAAATCATTGCTCAAAAATATTCATTTTATGAGAACTTTTTCCTTAAAGGATATGACCAAAAATGATGAAAGAAATATTTGTCAGACAGTTGGCTTAGGTTTATGGACAGTTGGTATGGATTGTTGGTTGTCATTGATGTCAACCATTTGAGAGTGATATTGTAGATTGATGTCAACCCTTAGTGATTGATGTCAAACCTTGGAGAAAGTCCGGTAGTGAATTGCGGTAGCACAAAGGTTTGGGTAATGGACCCAAGTTTGTTTGATGTATAATGGTATGAGTTTTAATATATTTGAAGGTAATAATATTCTATATGGATAGTATATTTAATTCCATTTCCGTTGGTATGTGGAACATCACATAATTCCTTACGGTTAGAGTGTTATGGCCGTGTGAAGTTGGAGAACCCAGGTTTGGGTAATGGACTCAAGTTTGTTTGATGTATAATGGTATGATTTTTGATGTATTTTTAGGTAAGAATATTCTATATGGATAGTACATGTCATGCCATTTCCATTGGTATGTGGAACGTCACATAACTCCTCACGGTTCAAGAGTTATGGCCATGTGAAGTTGGAGAACCCTCATGAGTCATCTAGAAGCCCCAAAAGGTCAAAGTAGTCAAAGTGGTTTAAGAGATTTTATAAGGTAAATAATAAAATGAAGTGATGAGTGTACTATAAGTCAAAGTGAATACAAAATAAATTATTTAAATAATAAAGTTAATGGAAAAATTACTAAGTTGACAAGTTGTTAGAAGTGGGTTAACCCTAAAATAAGGAAAGTGGGTTAAGATGGTTAAAAGGTAACCCCTTGAGGAAGCTACATGAAAGTATAAATAAGAGGCAAGGCTCTCTCATTTTAATAACACTTCAAAATATTGAATATCTACAAGTGACTGAGGTAACCAAAGGATATATAAGTCAAATTTCAGAGGGAAGGTGAAGTAAAAAAGATTGAAATTCAAGGGAGGATAAATTCTTTTGATGATGCTTTCTAAGGTATGTTATTTACAGGCCATCTCACCATTTTCACAATAATTTTTTTTCTAGAATGATTCAGATTGTGAAATTGGGAGGACATTGAGGAAACATATCCAAGTAGTTGTGGTACAAATTTCAACTTGTGGGTTGTTGTATTTTTGGAGTTACACTCCGTGGAAAATAGGGTTTGTGGCTAGTCCTGAAACTAGTCTAAAACAGGTGTTTCGGGTAAAAACGTCATAACTTATTCATAACATATCCAAATTTAGTAAGACCAAATGTGTTGGTTAGAGTACAATGTGTAGTATTATGTGTACAATTTTCATATCCATACAACAAATATTCCGTGCGGGGCACGCTCTACAAGTTCGCTCTCTAGAATAAGCCAGAATTCAACAAGGTATGCTATTTTTTCTAGAACTCCTTTTGTTAGAGGTTTCAAGTAGTGACACCTAGAGGAATTGCATAAAACACTCTGAAGAACATTGTGTACCATTTTCAGATCTTTATTCATTACAGGTACATAGTTATAATTATTTCAAGTTAGGGTTGTTGACTAATCCAAAACTAGTCATGTGAGACTAAAGTAAAGTTTGATGAAAATG